>SZWC01013754.1:0-11276 GCA_023375785.1 Penium margaritaceum | reverse complement strand
ACACACACACACACACACACACACACACACACACACCTGCTACCCATGCAAGCACAAAGGCTAGGCCCGATGTACCTCTGGAGTAGAATGAAGGTCAGAAGGTCTCCCCATAACACTGGAACATCCCACCAAGTGTCCGGTTCTCGACCATCCGAGGAGTTATGCACATCATACACAATTCAGACAACAAGAGGGTCTCCTCGTGACACTGGTGGTACTAGTGCTGTGGCAGCTGAGGCGGGTGGATGAAGGTACGTAATGGAAGCACCAGAAGAAAGAGGAGCGATGAAAGAGTTGATAGGAACAAGGATGGCAGAAACTGAAGACATGCTCACCTCTAGTGTGGTAGTGTCTCTATCGGACGTCACACTCGGAGCTGGTACAAGATCCTCTCCGTACATGGGTGTGCAAGATCTTGGTAGTAGAAAGCTCGTGCCAATAGTACTGGTGCTCCCCTGCTTTGACAGCCGCTCCTGCGATTCCATCACCTCCTGCTATAGCATCTCTACACGCTCGTGTAAGTCAGTGTAATCTGCCTTGGACATGTGGAGGTGGCCCATGTCTGCCTAACGTAGGATCAACTCTCTCTCACTGGATGCTGCACATGTACATTGCAGAACTCGCAAGTACAACTCCATATGCGTCTTTGCTACAAAATACGATGGAGCCAATGCTATTGCATCCTCCTAGGGTTCAACCAAAGTTGCAATATCTTGTGATGCTGGACAATCGGACGTAGTTGAAGGTGTGACATCCCGACCGCAGCTCGTGTCTGTCTCAGAAGGAGGGACAAGCGATTGCGTGGCAACAGAGAAGGAGAAGGAAGAGTTGTCACAGTCTATGAAGCATGTGGAAATGTCGTACGTGTAGGTATTTCCACTTTCAGTGTCGATGCGATCAGCAGGGTCACCAACAGACGAACACGCGAGGGCATAACTTAGCTCCTACTGATGAGGTGACTCCATCCGCGTGGTCGGATCTGCTACACCGTCTTCAGCTGCTGGCATAGTGGACACGACTGTGTAGGACTCCGGCTCGACGACTGATCAAATTCCAATCAAGGCAACAAGCAAGCGTAGCTGGTGCTCACTCATCGTCTCACCGGGAAGACTGGTCTTTGTCACCCGCTCAATGATGGAGTATGGATCATCATCTGAATGCATCATGTGCTCCACCGTGTGTAGTGAAGCCCGCAGACTCTGGGAACATGGGCAACTCCTGATGCTGAAGCTGAACCTGAGATAGCGCCGTTGACAAGATTGAGGCTGCTGTGTCTGCTACAACACATATCCCAATGACATCTCTCAGGAATACTGCTATAAAGAATGTCTCAACCTCTAAAAGACGAGCATGTCCACTCTGCTCATGCACTGCAACTACTGCCAGGCTGGTGTGAGCCTCATGCAACAATGCGCCCGGAAGTCCAAAAGGGGCATCCCGATCCGTACGAGATTCTTGTGCCACTGGCGGGCAGCCACCGGTGGGAGCCGTGAGTGGCACCGCCCACGGATGCGGAGCCCGCACTCCTCATGCAAACTGCTGTTGTAGAACGTCCGGCTCTTGCCCCAGTGTGGATGTTGACCTTGATGATACGCATGTTTCTTGCACTACAACCTCCGTCCAAATTGTGTGAGCCTGCTGCACAAACTCTCCCAAAATTCTGCTAGGAGCATCCTGATCCGTACGAGAATCCTGTGCCACCGTCGGGTCACCACCAGTCAGAGCCGCGAGTGGCACCGCCCATTGATGCCGGGCCTGAAGTCCTCCTGATGCAACCTGCTGCTATGGAAGATCTGGATCTAGCCCGGACATGGAATTTGAGCTCGATGACACGCAAGTCTCCACCATGAACGCCATGTCAGGATTAGACTCTGCGTCATGTGCTACCAGTGTCTCATGTGCATTTGCCTGGGCCCAAAAGGATGGTGGCATCGTGGGAAACACCGGCAGGTGGAGCTGGAGAGAGATTGTCGGATGCCAAAGGAGGAGAAGATGGAGGAGATGAGATCAAGGAGGCCGTCGACGAACTAGTAGCAGAAGCACGCTCGGTACCGATGAGGTCACAAAGCTGGTGCACCATCCGCCTTAGGCCGTGGATCTCGACGAATATGGTCGCAAGAGGTCTAGCTAGGGGATCTGCCAATGCTGGCGGATCCACATGCTGTGGAGGACACATGCTCGGATGAGGGTGGAGCCAAGGTGGATGCCAGCCGCGAGGACGTGTCCAGCATCGATGCCAACCATGACATCCATTACCACAATAGTAGCAGGCAAACGCGCATGACACCTGCTCCCATGACTGTGCACTCATCTCTCGTGCCTGACGATGGATAGGTGCCGAGGGCGCCTACTCCCAGTGGTGAACACCAAGCCGCCGGAGAGGAGGACACTGGTAGACATTGTTACTCTTGTAGGTCACGACGGTAGGGTCCGCAAGTGGGAGTTGACGGGATGAGCAACACTACCACATCATGCGCGGAGAAGGGAGTCTGACCAGCTGCGGCTATCGCTGCTGCTGCAACTACTGGCGTGAAAAACGCTCTAAGAATAGACGGCGTGGCGGCTGCGGATGCCACTGCTTCTCCAAGCGGTAGACAACCCAGCCCTTGGAGATGGGCAGACTCAAGTATACCGTCACCCGAATGAAGTGAAGTGCGCCGTCTAGTCCACAGACCCTAGCGAGACGCCGGTCCATGACGTGTCTCAAAATGGAAGTTGCCACCGACGACAGTCCGTTGTCAGTTGGGAAGGGGAGAATGCAAGTGCTGATGCAATTGCCCCTCACTATGTAGTCGTTGCAACTCTGCCCACCACTGCTATTACTGCTACAAAAGCTACTGCTACTGCGGCGGTAGTAGCTATACGATTTTATTTTTCTGTTTTTTTTGTTCTCTTCTTGTTCCCCCAATCCTCAATTGCCACTTTCTTTCAGGAGTGTTGGTCCCCCCTCTTATCTGTCCACCTTTGTTTTCTTTTTGTTCACTGTCCACCCCTGGGTGCGCTCATCACCCTTGTCTTGATCGCCCCCTGGAAAGGGGGCAGGTTAGGGTTTTGAGGGCAACAAAAAAAGGAGGAGGTGGGGGCGATGTCACGTCGCCCCTTTGCTCACTCGCTTGCTTGGTGAGCAAGTGAGTGAGCGAGTGAGCGAGCGAGTGGCAAAGAAAAACAGGAGGGGCGTAAGGCAGTGGAGCAGGGAGGAGGTCTCCCCTCTCAAGCGGCCGCTCTGTCGGCCGACGGGGCCGACGGGGGTGAGAGGACCCCTCTGAGGGGCCCCTCAGAGGGGGCTCACCGGGGCCACTCTCAGGGAGCCCTCTGAGGGCCTCGACGGGACCCCTCCAAGGGAAACCTCTAGGGTGCTCGACGGGCTCCAAGAGGGCACAGGGGGACAAACTACGAGGCTCTGTAGCAGCAGGTATGGTGGCTACCATTGATGTAGTTGTTATTGTTGTTTCTTACTACTACCGCGGCTGCTACTGCTGCACTGCTCGGCTACTGTTATCGCCACCACTAGTGTTGCATGACATAGCAGTTGCTACTGGTGCTACTTCTTCCTACTGCAGTTGTTGCTACTGCTGCTTTGTGTCGGGGATGATGACGCCTCCGCTACTATTGCTCTTGCGTGGCACCGTAGCTGCCGCTGCTGCTGATGCAACCACAGGCAAATGCTGCCGCACGCCGCTGCTACTGCTCCTACAGCCGCTGTTGCTGTTGCTGTGAGTGGTGACTCTGCTACCACTGCTCCTGCTGCGCGACAGAGTAGCTACTGCTACTACCGCTGTTGTTGTGACTGCTGTTACTGCTATTGTTGCTCTCGCAACCGCTATTGCTCTTGTGCACTGCTAACCGCCCCTATGGCGCTCACGTGCAGTCACTTCATGCTCCCTCATGCAGATACCGCCGTAGCGCCACATGGCGCGTTCTTTTTGCGTTCCATCCACCACTGCTACTTCTGCTGCTCACATGACCCCATATGCTCTGATACCGAGATAGAATTCAATTAGGGCATGGGGGCCCATGCAAAAAACAAACATGAGCTCTGGGTGTGAGTGCATTGTAAAACGGCAAGAATTTGGTTAAGTCTAGAATGCATGATATGAAAGAGGAAGGAGAGTTTACAAATGAGCCCCTAGCGGGCTTATGTAGGGGCACCAGCAGCTAGCCGCACTGGGCCTCGTCACCCCCGGCTGAGCCCAAGCGAGTCAGCAGGGATAGCACACTGCAAACACCACGTGAACAACAATGGTGGTCTCCTCGAGGTACCGGAATAACTCCCCAAGTTCCCGGGTCTCGACCACCAAGAGAATATGACCAGTGCTAGAAACACTCAAAATGAGCGTCTTGACATCACAAATGGCTTTCCAAAGACCGGAAGCACTACTACATACATCGGGTCTCCTTGTCGCACAAGTACTTTCCACCAGGTGTGCGGGTCTCAACCCGCCAAGAAAACCCTACTAGCTCCCGACAAGCCAACCAGGCTGCCGGAACGCATCGAGTGTGTCTAGCCAGCATTGTCGTAGGTGCTGGAAAAGTCCTGGGATACTCTGGAGGCCCATCGTGTCGTCACACTCTCGTATACCCTATACCACCAACGTGGGGTACATGAATAATCCATTGAAGTTGGTTGTGACAGGTGGAAGCCACACAAACCAACACAGTGTTACGAGAGATGCATGACGAGGGGTCTTTGCTCTGCCTCGAGTGTGCTTCATCAGCCAACGTTGCGCATACCATATGCATGTGATTGCATGTGGATCATAGTACTCTGTTGGTCGAGACCCGTACACTTGGTAGGTTGTACCAGTGCCACGAGGAGACCCTCTTGCTTTAAGACCCGTACATGATGAGCTTTGTGCTAGCGTGTGTGCGTGTGTGAGACTCCTTGTATGGTCAAGACCCAGACACTTTGTGGGTTGTACTAGTGTCACAAGGAGACCTTGTGGCCTTTGTTGTGCTTCCGAGGACTGAGGTCTTGGCCTCTATGCTTGGAGGAGGAGCCGTTGTATTTGTGTAGTTGATTGGTGCTTGTTGTGGTTTTGCACGAGCCATCATCCCATGTCTTGGCTCACTTGTTGCGTTGATGGCTATGTGAGCCAGGGGGAGTGTTGTGTTGTTTCCCCATCACGAGCGACGGAGATGGATTACCCATGTACCCCACGTTGGTGATACAGGGTAGAGGAGAGCGTGACGGCACGACGTGCCCTCTAGAGTGTCCTAAGACTTCTCCAGCACCTACGACAGTGCCGGCGAGATGCAATCGATGTGTTCCGATAGCCTGGTTGAGGAGCTAGGAGGATTTTTGCGGTGGATGGCCCATGCACCCGCTGGACTGTACCGGTGCGACGAGGAGACCCGATGGTACTAGCGATGCATCTGAGACTTGGTGGTCTATGCCAATGCTCTAGGAGACCCTGCACTGATTGGTTGAGCCCTTGTTGACTTTTTTCAGACATGTATAGCTTGCATGTGGCTGAGACCCGGACATTCGGTGGCATGTCTTGACGTCTCGGGAGGCCAAATCTTGCCTAGCCCGGCTAGCCTGTAATGCCAGTGTGTCACCGTAGAGTCTGGATGTGTATGGGGAATGTTGCATATCTTCTCATCGGTCGAGACCCGGGCACACGGTTGACTGTTCCGGTGCCTGGGGAGGCCTCCCTTGTGTGGTTTAATGTTCTATGACATGTGTATTCCCCGTGCGT
This sequence comes from Penium margaritaceum, assembly GCA_023375785.1. Lineage (NCBI taxonomy): Eukaryota > Viridiplantae > Streptophyta > Zygnematophyceae > Desmidiales > Peniaceae > Penium > Penium margaritaceum. The sequence continues at coordinate 5,577 of SZWC01013754.1, read as the reverse complement.
GCCTTTTGGTACGACGGGGATGACCGGGCCTAGTGGGCTAGCGGCTAGTCCCCAATATATAAGCCCTAAGTAGGGCTCACTGTGCTCTCTCCTTGTTCTCAATGCGTTTCAGACTTAGCCATATTTGGCCTTCACTGTCTACCCCTCACACCCAGAGCTCATGGTAGTTTCGCATGGGCATGCGTGCCCTCATGAATGCCAATTTTGCCTACATTGCCCATTACACTACATTGTGACAATGAGAGCTTCATTTTTGTTGCTGACAACGATGGCATTCATCACATGCGCACAAAACACATCAATGTGGAGTATCACTATGTGCGCACTTTGTTGCGTGAGGGCAATGTTCACATTATGTTGGCGGGGACTGTGTGAGAGCTGGCTGACTCCTTAACCAAGGCCGTCAAGCGTGCATCATTCAAAAGGGCTGTTAGTTTGGTTAGTTTACATCCGTGAGTGTATTTTCTTGTATCTGTGAGCCCCCTTACCATGCTCTACCTCATGTATTCCCTCACTCTTCACGTGACTTGGACTATGGGGGCATGAGACCATGGAGGAGCGTGACTTGCATCGTGCACTGTCGATGTATGACCCCACACGTGGATGTATACTCGTGCCCACGTGTCATGGGGGAGTGTTGTGATTTGCATGTGCACTGTCTCACTCTGAGAAGATGTGCAGAAGCTTCCTAGCGACACAGTCGCTGGCTGGGCATCAGTGCTCGGTTAGACAGTGACAACAGTCACACGTCGTACACACAACGGCAAGGGTCTATCTAGGAGACACAAGTTGGAGTGTCATAATGCTTCAATAGAATTTGCAAAGAGTTAAAAAAAATGAAAGGTCCACAACATGAATACCTGCCGCAGCGCACGGCGGGTGTCGCACGCGGCAGTGCAAGGCCTGTCCTTAAACCGGCCCAAAAGATTGTTTTGGCCGTAACTCTGCGCAGACAAATCAGAACACTACATTGTCTGAACCTAAACGTGCAGGATCTCAAGCCGGACACTATGACTGGTCACATGCATGCATCCGGCATTGAACGCTGGACACACAAATCAAAGCATGCAAATCAGGCCCACGACGAGTCCACCGATGAAATCCTACAGGATGGGGAAAAACTACAGAAGGTCCGAGACAGCATCCAGGACGCTGGGGCAGTCGTCGGTCAGCTCCGAGTGGGTGGTCCACCACCTATCGACATGCCTATGCCTCTTGGGTCCGCATCAGGGATCTGCATGACCATGGACACGACCGAGTGGTCACAGTTAACTATACAGCTCGACAGGAATGTCACAAATCACAACACTTTCCCATGACCCAATGGTATGCATTTCCATTCTCGTGCAGAACAGATAGGAGTGTAACAATTATTGCAAAGACAGATGTACCACAAGCACACCCCACACTCAACCACTCTCAAGCAAGGGGCGAAACCCTACAGAACGAATGGCCACCAGAAACATTCCGCAAGCCAGTGTCTTTGTCACGAGTATAGCACGCAACATGTCAGTGCCGACCCAAATGATGGAGATCACGTGTCGCTCCACTGGATCATGCACAAAATGGTGCTCAACTGCAATGTGCTTTGTGCAAGCATAAAAAATACCAGAGTTCTCTGCAAAGACAAGAACGCTCTGGTTATTGCAGTGAAACACAATGGTGGGCACTGAATCACCCAACTCAAGGAATAGGCACTGCAGCCAAACTGCCTTAGTAGCCCCTCCACCTACAGCAACATACTCTGCCTCCAACGAGCTACGTGCTATGCAACCTTGCTTCCCATTGTGCCAAGACACAGTGGTACCACCAAGCAGGAACATGTAGCCGGTGTGACATCATCCGTTAGGACTCCAAGTCCAGTTGATATCGGTGTAGCAGGAACACTGCCGACGAAATCCGAGTCCGAGGTATGATGTGGAGACCACGTACTGCACCACTTTTACATCCGCATGAAGGGCTCTAGCTCATGGATCCTGCAAAAACTGTGCATGGAGGTTGACGGCAAAGGCGATGTCGGGGCGTGTGGTAGTGGCTAGGTACATCAGAGATCGGATAAGACAGGTACAAGGTAAAGTCTACTGTCTCCCCCAGCATTGTAGGGCTGTCCACCTTTAGGGCATCCTACTCATCAGGTGTGAGAGGTGTGGAGGCTATGGACACTGCGCCAAGGAGATCACTGAAACGCTTCCCCACAATGCATGCATATCGGGCCTGATGCAGTAGGAGTGTCCAATATCTACGGTCTCGCACGATCTCCATGCCCAGAAACAGCGCTGCATGATTGAGGTCCTTCATTCTATAGGCAGTCTGGAGGACCTCCTTGGCCTCCTTTACGGCCTCCATAGAGGAAGACATGATCTGGAGGTCGTCCACATAGACCAGGATGGCGGTGAACCGCTTAGGTGCCTGTCGAATAAAAAGAGAGGGATCTGCCTTGCTTTGTTCACATGTCACGCGAGTTAGGGTGCCTGTGAACTCTTGGTTCCAGCACCGAGGAGACTGCTTGAGGCTATACAAGGACTTGCGCAAGTGCCCAACCTTGTCACCTTCCTCGAAGCCTGGTGCCTAGGCCACGTAGATCTCCTCATCCAGAGAGCCATGAAGGAACACATTGCGTCCATTACTCCCAGGACGTCCTCACTGCGATGGCTGCCCAGGGTACCCTCATGCCCTAGGCATACGAGCTCTTCCTCCCCATCAAAGAGTCTCATCAAGAGTCACATCCATCGCATAGAGTCCCTTGTCTCTCCTGTTGTCGCCTCCGTGGCCGTTGCCGCCCCAGTAATAGTAGCGTCTTCCAGTGCCACCCTGCCTGGCAAGAAGAAGCGTAGGGGCAAGAAGGGCAAGGGCCCTCACCAGTAGTCTAGCAGATCCGGTGGCACCGGCCTCGTCTGCCACAACTATGGCCAGTCAGGGCACGGATGGTACACATGTCCGCTCCCGACTGATGAGGCTTGCATCATCATCACCATGCGTCGCCAGTGCGAGGGCTGCCTTGCTACCACTGTCGTGACCATCGCTGCTTCTACTACACATGCGTCGCTCGCGATGGCCCCATCGTAGTATCTTCCGCAGGTATCCGCGCCTGCTCCTCCATCACTGACACCTCCAGTAGTATCTTCCTCCCCTTGGTGGACTCCGGCGCCATTACACTGTAGTCGGTCTACTCCGTCGGACCCTCCACCCGCGAGCGTCAGCTAGAGCAGTTCATCGTACTTCATCTCAGCCTTCCTCGCCCTCCTCCCCAGGGAAGTGCGATTTGCGTAGTCGCTAGTTCCTCCCTACCCTGCATGACAGAGTCCATGTTGCAATCCTATCCTGTATCTTCATCCACACCATCCTCTTTCGTGCCTTTCCCACCCGCTCCTCTTCGTAATGACGTCGCCTGACTGGATGATTGGCAGTCCCGGTTTGCACATCCGTCTACCGCGTCAACGTCCCTTGTCCATTGCCATGTGACTGTCAGTAACCTAGCCACACCGTTCCAGGATCCGTCAGAGACCTGGATCATTGACTCCGGGGCCACGCATCACATGACGGCCTCCCGTGAGGCCTTCAGTTTCCTTGGTCCTGTCACCAATGTCACTGGGGTTCGGACGGGTTCTGGTCAGGTGCTACTCGTTTGTGGTGTCGGCGTTGTTCGTTTCCGTGGTCCTGCAAGTGATGTCTTTGTGGCTGATGTCCTCTTCATCCCTGGCCTTGAGCTCACCGTCCTGTTTGTCATCGTCCTTGATCACATGAGCATGGACGTTTTGCACTCGCGTGGTATGGACATTGTGTCGTTGCGTCCGTCAAGTCGTGTCGTTTTGCATGCCACCGACCGTGGCAACTTGTGGCACCTACCACTCTTGTCCTCTTCTACCTTTGTCCCCTCCTCATCGGCTGTCACTGGCCACGTGTTTGGTACTAGGACATTGTCTCCGCAGCACATGCCTCTACTGCATGGTCACCTCTGTCACGTCCCCTCTACCGTTGTTGACAGCATGCTTTGCATGCAGCCAGTCACAAGCCTTGACCCAGCCTCCTTTCCTCTGCCGTGTCCCACCGAGTATATTGATTGTGCTCAGGGGAAGATGCACCGTTCCACCTACCCCCTCTCTGCCTCTCGAGCGACCGCCCCATTCGACTTGGTGCACTCGAATGTCATGGGTCCCCTTTCGACAGAGTCAGTCGACAACCACGGTCGTTATGTCCTGACGCTTACAGACAACTACTCCCGCTATCGCTGGGTCTTCAGCCTTCGGCAGAAAAGCGATGTCGTTCCCACCATACGGGACTGGCTTGTCCGTGCTGAACGTGAGTGTGGTCGCCCCCTCTGCCTCTTCCATTCCAATCGTGGAGGTGAGTTTTTGGAGGAGACCACACTCTTCCTTGCCTCCCGTGGTGTCCATCATGAGACGTCGGTTCCTTTCACGCCTTCCCATAACAACTTCTCTGAGCGCTGGTACCGCACCATGGCTGACGTTGTCCGTACCATTCAGGTCGAATCCAGCATCTCTGACGGCTTCTACTTCGAGGCCATGACCTACATGACATGGGTCTAGAACCAGGTTCCTCACAAACCAATTCCCTGTCATTCCACACCATACAAGCACTGGTGTGGAGAGCGAGCCGACCTGCGTCCGGCCTGAGTCTAGGGCTGCGTAGCCATCGTGTAGTTGCCTGTCCCACACCAGGGTGGCACGCTCAAGCCTCGTGGCTGTCCCTGCACCTTCCTTGGCGTCTCACGTCAGTCGTAGGCCTGACGTTTCTGGGATCCCACACGGCACTACATTGTCCAGTCCCAGGATGCCCTCTTCTTTGAGGACCTGTTTCCTTGCGACCTCGTCCGCTCCGGTGAAAGTGGAAGGCAGACGAGTCCCTGGACAAGTACAAGGCCCCGCCTCACTGCCAAGGGGTTTGCTCAGGTCCCTGGGATCGACAATGAGCAGATCTTTGCCCCGGTCAGCCAGTTCTGTACCAGGCGGGCATTGTTCAACCTGGTTGTCCAACACGGGTGGGAACTGCAATAGATGGATGTGAGCAGCGCCTTTTTCCATGGCTCACTAAAGGACGAGGAGCTTTACATGGTGCAGCCTCCAGGCTTTGATGATGGCTCCGGCAATGTCTGAAAGCTGCATAAGGCCCTCTATGGCTTGAAGCAGTCATCGCGCTGCTAGAACCAGGAGATCAATCGTACGCTTCTCAGTGGTGGCCTCCTTCGCAGCTCTATCGACCCCGTGCTGTTCATCAGTCCGCGAGGTCACACCCTCGTCGATGTCCTGGTCTATGTCGACGACTTACTCATCGCATGGTCGGATGCAGGTGCCATCCAGCGGGTCAAGGACCTGTTGCATGCTGCCTACCAGATGAAGGACCTCGGGCCAGCACAAGTCTTTTTGGGTATGGAGCTTGAGCATGATTGCTCTGTGGGCAACCTGCATGTCCATCAAACCGCCTATGTCCAGACCTTGTCTGGGCGCTTCACTGAGGACCTGCCCTTCGTGCCGTGAGCATCCTCACCCCTGTCGCCCGTTGGTCAGGCGATGCTCAAGAGCTCTGATCTGGCCGTGGTGGGGGAGCTAGTAGACGTGA
>SZWC01013753.1:0-40531 GCA_023375785.1 Penium margaritaceum | reverse complement strand
GCATGGTTGAATAGGTACCGGATTCTCAAACGAGAGATCGCGGGTTCAAACCCCGCGACGGCCACAATTTTCTTTGTGGCCAAAACTGGGACAGGAAGCTTCTATGAAGCTTACTAAAAGCCTGGCTTGAGGATGACACTTGGCGGTCTAAGGACGCGCCAAGTAGGATTGTAGGTTGAGGTTGGCTCCAGTTGAGCCACTACAAGCAGAAGCTTTAGCAAAGCTCTGCAAGTATAAAAGCCTGTACCTTGCATGCATCCATTTACAGTTCTTGCCTTTGAGACTCCTCACAGAGTGTCTAACCAAAGGTAGACACTAAAGACCAACATGCGGACTTCGTGAGGTTGCAAACCAAACGAACCTAAAGTGTGGATCCCTCGTTCGAGGGTGATATGTTATCTTGGTTGCAATACCAAGAGCGGTTGGCGGCCTCCCATGTCGGGACCCGTTTTCTAGACCGTTGCTATCCGGCGCATTGACAGCACGTAAGGCGCCCTCGGAACCCCTTCCAGAAGGCGCTCCCGACGCAGCGCTTCCACCAGGCATGCGCGGGCGCCGCGGCTTCCGTGACCGCCAGCCGGAGGTCATCTCCGACGCAGTAGCGGAGTTGGAACATTTGCGCTTGATGGAAACTTGGCAGCCCTCAGGGAGGTGATCAGGCTCACTAAGAGCCGCCTAGGCAGGACCAACTGTTTGTGAGAGGGAGTTGCAGGTTGCACAAACAGAAATTACGGAAGCAAATGTAGGTCTGCAGAGAATGCAAATATCTGAATCGACTCTTGAGTGAGAAAGTACATCATCACAGCTTTCTAACAAGCCCTTATATGCCTCATTTGGCTAAGGGAGCACTGAGATCCACTCTGTCAAAGCTCACCCTCTAGCACACTCCTAGCCTAGCAGGATGAGCGGCAATCACACTCTCACACAAGAGAATTACCATCCCTGCCATGTGCACAACCAATAATCTTGGTGGGGACCTTCCTTGAAGCTACCTGAAGGTCCTCCTGCCGCCTTTCTACCCTGAAGGCCGCTCCAAACCTCCTTGGCCAATAATTGTGGCCGTCATTGCTGCTGGTAGTGCAGGAGCCATCACTTGAACCGGACCCATCGCCACCAAACCTTGAAAATCCATATCTCCCTCAAACGGACTCCGAATCGAGTTCCGTAAAGTGCTACAGAACCAGTAAAACATCCTCTATTCACTTTTGTGACCTGATGATTTTTATCGAGCAACCTATGTTTGTCACTTTCTGGCACTCTCATATCCATCATTCTCCCACTTTGCGAGAATAAAAATCACACAAGTCCGCACTGTCCCCTCAGCTGCTGAAACGGGTGCGCTGCCAGCGGCTTGGTCAGGAAGTCTGCCAGCATCATGCTTGAAGGGCAGAACATTATCTTCAGCACCTGCTTTGCCACGAGCTCGCGGATGAAGTGGTACCGCAGGTCGATGTGCTTGGTGCGGGCGTGAAACTCTGCATTCTTGGTCAGAGCAATGGCGCTCATGTTGTCATAGTAGATGGTGGTCGCTGTGGTCTGCTTCTGTCCAAGGCTTGCCAGCAGCTCACGCAGCCACACGGCTTCCTTTGCTGCTTCACTCAGGGCAATGTACTCTGCTTCGGTGGAGGAGAGGGCAACGCACTCTTGCTTCTTGCTCCTCCAGCTCATTGCACCTCCCCCGAGCACAAACACGAACCCACTGGTCGACCTCCTTGTGTCCAGGTCACCTCTCCAATCTGCGTCGCTGCAGCCGATGAGGATGGGGCTGTTGTTGCCGTTAAAGGTGAGGCAAAGGCTGCTGCTACTGTCGAGGTAGCGCAGCACGCGCTTGACCGCCTCCCAATGCGGCACGCCCGGATTCGCGCAAAACTTGATGAGAACTCCCACTGCTTGGCTGATGTCGAGGCGCGTGCCAACTGCTGCGTACATGAGGCTCCCAACTGCTGCTTGGTACGGCACTGCTTCCATGCGGCTGCTCTCTTGCATGCCGCGGGGAGTCTGCGTCGTGCTCAGCTTCGCTCCCACTTCCAGTGGTGTCGCTGCTTTGCGCGCTCCTGCCATGTTGAAGCGCTTGACGATGTCGCTCACGTACGTGCTCTGCGACAACTCCAAAGTCTGCTGCTGCCAGTCACGCTTGACCTGAAGGCCAAGGTAGTAACTGAGCTCTCCCATGTCTTTCATGTCGAACCTGGCAGCAAGGGACTGCTTCACATCGTCCAAAAGAGACTTGGAGTCAGATGCAACGAGCAGATCATCAACATAGAGCAAGATGATGACCTGGCTTGCCTCTTGAGTGTGCCCATAGACTGCATGATCAGCTTCACTACGCACAAAGCCAAGGCCAGCCAGCTGCTCATCCATCTTGTGGTACCATGCTCGTGGTGCTTGCTTCAGGCCGTAGAGGGCCTTCACAAGCTTGCACACCAAATCCGCCTTTCCCTCCACCACATACCCCTCCGGCTGCTCCATGTACACATCCTCCTCNCGACAGGTGCAAATGTCTCATTGTAATCCACACGATCAGTCTTTGCATACCCCTTTGCAACCAACCGTGCTTTGTACCTGAGCACCTTACCATCCGCACCACGCTTGCGCCTGAAGATCCACCGGCATCCGATCACCCGGCTGCCACGTGGAGCTTCCTCGAGGGTCCAGGTGCCGTTCTTCATGAGCGCAGCATACTCCTCGTCTGCTGTGGCACGCCAATCTGCCGCCTCGGCGCTACGCATGGCTTCAGCGAATGTGGCTGGGTCATCGGTGACTGTGAGGAAAGAAGCTCGAGGTCAGACGACTCCGCTTGTGGTGGAATGGTGCACAGGTTCACCAGCTCCTCCAGCGGCCTCTGTTTGTTTGCGAGGCGCTCAGATCGCCTCAGCGGCTCCCCACTGTCCTTTGCACCTTTGTTGAGGCGTGCGGACCGTCGTGGCAGCTGCTGGGCGTTGCTTTGATGCTCCTCATCAGATTCTGCTGCCGCCTCCTTCTCCTTCTCAGCTCCCTCCACCTCCTTGCCGTTGCCGCTGTCACCGCCATCTTCCGCACCGCCCTCTTCTGCTTCCGGTACTTCTCCCACTTGAGGTTCAAGTGCGGGAGCAAGTGGAACAGCAGTCATAGGGCTCCAAGTCCAGCCCTTCACTTCCTCTTGAAAGACGACGTCGCGGCTGCGGATGATCTTGCGAGCAGCGAGGTTGTAGAGGCAGTATCCCATGGTGTCGTAGCTGAGGAAGGCGGCCTTCACCGACTTTGCGTCCAGCTTGTTACGGCTGCCGGTAGGCACGTGCACGAATGCGCCACACCCGAAGACTTTCAGGTGCGACACTGTTGGCTTGCGTCCCGTCCACGCCTCCTCCGGTGTCATCAGTGGCACGGCGCGCATGGGACTCCGGTTTTTCAGGTACACGGCAATGTTGACCGCTTCCGCCCAGAAGGTTGGCGGGAGCTCCGCATCTTGTAGCATGCTGCGAACACGCTCCATGAGTGTGCGGTTCGCGCGTTCAGCCACGCCGTTCAGCTGCGGTGTTCCAGGTGGGGTGACCTCGTGCTTAATCCCGCGACGCTTGAGGAAGGTGCGGAACTCGTTGGAGAGGTACTCTCCTCCACCATCGGTGCGAAGCACCTTCAACCGCCTGCCACTCTCATTCTGTGCAGCATCAATCCACACCTTGAAAGCATCAAAGCACTCTTCCTTTCCAACCAGGAATGACACCCACGTCTTCCTCGACTTGTCATCAATGAACGTGACAAAGTACAACTTGCCGGACAAGGACTGTGATGGCATGGGACCGCACAAATCAGAGTGAACGAGTGAGAGAAGCTCAGCCGCCCCCTTCCCTTCCACCGTGAAAGGAGCGCTGGATTGCTTTCCTTCAATGCAGCTCTCACAAGCCGATGCACCTGGCTGCTTCACCCCCTTGAGCTCCAGGCCGCGGACCATCTGCTGCATGGAGATGATGGCGCCAAAGCCGAGGTGACCGAGCCGACGATGCCACAGGCCGATATCGTGTTTTCCCTCTCTCACCGCCAACGCTGAGTCGGCTTCCTTCTCCGACGTCATGTAGAGGCGGTAAAGACCGTCCTCCTTGTTCGCTTTTGCAAGCACACGGCCTGCACGGACAGAGATGGTGCAGCCACCATTCTCAAAGCAAACCTGCATGCCTTCGGAGATAAGAGATGAGACAGAGAGGAGGTTAGCTGCCAGTCCCGGAACATGGAGCACCCCCTTCACACGACGTTCCACGTGCTTGCCCTCAATGGAAGCACAAAACACGATCTCACCCTCCCCAACCGCCATTTGCACATGGTTGTCCCCCATGTACACCCGACGAGGCTCGATGACAGTGTAGACGACGAACCACTCCCGGCGACACGTCATGTGCCGCGTGGCTCCCGAGTCGATGATCCAGAATAGGGCGGTGTTGTCAGAGACGTGCAGGACCCGGATGGTTGTCACGAATCCACTCTCCCAATCTGCGGCGTTCGCGGAAGCGTCGGACTGTTTTCCCGCTCCCACTCCAGCCGCAAGGTTCGCCTTCTTCTTCCGGCATTCGCGCGCCCAATGGCCCGGCTTCTTGCAGTAGTGGCAGTTACCCTTCTTCTTTCCTCCTCCGCCCTTTGCTCCTGGTTGATGTAGCACCGCCCCCATGACCAAAGTTGGTGATGTGAGCGATGTCCAGTCCGCTTCCGCCCTCTTCTCCCTTGCGCCGTTCCTCCTCAAACAGCAGGCTCTCCTCCACATCATTGAGGGAGAGCTTGTCGCCACGCTGGTCCAGGGCAACAATGAGAGGAGTATAGCTGCTAGGAAGACCAGAGAGGATGGTTAGNATGAGCACACGTTCCTTGACAGGGTCCTCAATCGCAGCAAGCTGGTCAGAGAGAGACTTCACCATGTTGATGTAGTCAATCATGGATCCGGACTCATCCATCTTCACAGTGTGAAAGCGACGACACAGCTGCATATTCATGAGGATTGACTTGGAAGCATAAGTGGACTCAAGCTTTTTCCAAACCTCCTTTGGCGTGAGGATGCCACAGACGAGGAGTTGCTGCCGTTTTGCGAGGTGGAGGTAGATGGTTGCGAGGGCGCGGTCACGCTTCTCGCGGTAGGTACGGGCCTCGACAGGGGATAGGGAGCTCTCTTCTGGTTCCTTCTCCTTCTCATCCACCTGGCTCCAGAGACCCTTCTCCATCAGCACCATCTTCATGTTGTTGCTCCAGTTGAAGAAGTTCTTGCCTTCGAACTTGGCGATGTTGACGCTGGCCACCACGGAAGCAGATGTCGCCATGGTAGTGCAACGTTCAGCCCACAAATGGCTCTCTCACACAACAGGGTGCAAGGAATGCCTGAAGGATGAGACAAAGCTTTGTTCTAGCTCTGATACCACTGATGGAAACTTGGCAGCCCTCAGGGAGGTGATTAGGCTCACTAAGAGCCGCCTAGGCAGGACCAACTGTTTGTGAGAGGGAGTTGCAGGTTGCACAGACAGAAATTACGGAAGCAAATGTAGGTCTGCAGAGAACGCAAATGTCTGAATCGACTCTTGAGTGAGAAAGTACATCATGACAGCTTTCTAACAAGCCCTTATATGCCTCATTTGGCTAAGGGAGCACTGAGATCCACTCTGTCAAAGCTCACCCTCTAGCACACTCCTAGCCTAGCGGGATGAGCGGCAGTCACACTCTCACACAAGAGAATTACCATCCCTGCCATGTGCACAACCAATAATCTTGGTGGGGACCTTCCTTGAAGCTACCTGAAGGTCCTCCTGCCGCCTTTCTACCCTGAAGGCCGCTCCAAACCTCCTTGGCCAATAATTGTGGCCGTCATTGCTGCTGGTAGTGCAGGAGCCATCACTTGAACCGGACCCATCGCCACCAAACCTTGAAAATCCATATCTCCCTCAAACGGACTCCGAATCGAGTTCCGTAAAGTGCTACAGAACCAGCAAAACATCCTCTATTCAATTTTTTGACCTGATGATTTTTATCGAGCAACCTATTTTTGTCACTTTCTGGCACTCTCATATCCATCAGCGCTCCATCGGAGTTCCAATCTGCTCCCTCACTGCCCAGTCAGTGATCCGCGGCATTGTCGAGGATCGCTGTCCGGAAAAGTTGAAGGAAAATGGTGGCGTCATCAACCTCTCTCGCACGTGGGTCACCGAGTTCATGGAAAAAGATCTCGGCTGGTCGTGGAGGACGGGCACGACAACCGTGCATAAGCTTCCAGTCAACTGGGAGCAGCGTGTCCGTGAGATGATGCTACGCCTTGCAAGCTTCGTCGCCGCATTCAACGTGTCCCCCTCATTTTTGGTTAACGCCGACCACACCGGCGTCATGATTGTGCCATCGCGGGGCAAAACGTGGGCACCGCGAGGCAGCAAAGACATCGCCATCGTCGGTGCCGACGATAAACGTCAAATCACCGCCGTCGTTGCGTCGGCCATGGACGGAGAACTGTTGCCGATGCAGGTGAGGCTTTGTCGTTGTTTGCACATTTCATTGTGCATGTGTTTTTGCCATGACAATGTGCCATGGCTGACGAGTTCTCACGTTTGTTCATGGCAGGTCATCTATGCGGGGATGACCGCCAACGTTCATCCTAATGGCGGACCGGCGGAAGACGCTCGCAAGCATGGATGGCATCTCACACACACACACACAGAATCATTGGGCGAGCGAACTAACGACACGTGACTGGTTCCGGCATGTCCTCCACCCGTGGTACAAGCGTCGGTGCGACGCCCTTGACAAGTTCGCGGGGATGGAGAAGTGCATTGTCCTCTTGGATGCATGGCGTCCACAATGCACTGCGAGCCTGCGTCTATGGCTGAAGGAAAACTTCCCCTACATCATCCCCGTGTACATTCCCGCCGGTTGCACCTCAAAAGTGCAACCGGCGGACGTGGGACTGCAGCGCCCCTTCTAGGCCCACGTCACCGAGCAGTTTTCACAGTGGATGACGCGTTTATCAAGAGAAAATCCAGAGATGCGCTTCCCATTGAAGAAAATGAAGCAGAATCTGCTTCAATGGATGCTTGACTCGTGGCTGCATCTCAAGGACATGCGCGACACGGTCACGGCGACGTGGACAAAGTGCGGCTACGACAACATTTTCAGCCAAGACTTACAGTTTATAGCACTCCAGAACAGTGTTGCTCGTGGGCAGTTCCTAGCTGACTCACAGCTGCCTGAGGATTCTGAGCATGAGTAGAATTCATGTGTCCATGGCAGATTGACAGAATTTCCTGGAAGTTTCCATTTGCTGTCCTCCCCCCCCCCCTCCCATACCTCACCCTCGCACTTTGCATCTGTCGGCACGCAAGTGCCTGAGTACGTGCCCACTACACTTGGGCGTCGTTGGCGAGGCCAGCGACGTCCAAGTGAGCACACGGGCTGTGATGTAGACTGACATCACCATAGTGGCGTGGGCCCTATGGTGACGTCACGTGTTCGCGCATCCGGCCGGCACTTCAAGGTCGGCGCGCAGTCGAGGCCGGCGAGAGCGAAGTGACCTGCGCTCACAATCCACCGTGAATTTTGCGTCAACCATTTTTCGAACTCGACCTGGAGGGAATTTCTGTACTGGAATAATTCACACATGTCCTCCAAAATAATTTCCTACCACTGGCTACAAGGCATGGACCTAATTATGTCCCACCCTCGAACACCACTTGAATTAATTTTTGTCCGAATAATAGCGGAGGTAGGGTACATTGCTTTGAGCGAAGCAGCAAAGGAAGCAATATGACTGTGTGAGCTGGTGGCAAGTCTTGGGTAGCAGCAGACTGCTGCAACAACCATCTATTATGACAACATGAGCAGCATTGCGCTCACAAAGAACGTAGAGTTCCACGCTCGTACTGAGCAAATCAACCTGCGCTAGCATTTTGTCTGCGAGCTCTTGGCAAAGGAGGTGGTGCACATCAAGTTGTGCCCCTCAAGCATGATTTCAGCACATTTCCTGACCAAGGCGCTGGCAGCACATCATTTTCAGCAGCTGAGAGCAGAGTGTGGACTTGTGTGATTTTATTCTTCCAAAGTGGGAGAATGATGTGTATAGGGTGCCAAAAAGTAACCAAAGGGGGTTGCTCAATAAAAATAATCAGGCACCATGGATGCATAGAGGATGTATTCCTGGTTCTGTAGCAATTTACGAAACTCGATTCGGAGTCCGTTTGAGGGAGATGTGGATTTTCAAGATTTGCTGGAGGTGGGTCCAGTTCAAGTGATGGAAGCTGCATTACGAGCACCAATGTCGGCCAGACTTAATGGCCAGGGAGGCTTGGAGCGGCCTTCAAGGTAGAAAGCCGGCAGGAGGACCTTCAAAGAGATTCAAGAAAGGTCCCCATCAAGATTATTGGTTGTGCAGGTGGCAGGGATGGTAATTCTCTTGTGTGAGAGTGTGACTGCCGCTTATCCCGATAGGCTAGAAGTGTGCTAGGAGGTGAACTTTGATAGGGTGGTTCTTCGAGGTCCATACCCCAAATAGAGCATACTTAGGCTTGTTATAAAGCTGCGCTAATGTAATGTCTCATCCCTGCGTCAAACCAGCCATTCGTACTCTCTACACAACTTCATACGCTTCTGTATTCTTGTCCCTGCAACCTGTAACATGTCTCTCTCACACACTTGGTCGTGCCTAGCAGCTCTTGGTGAGCCTGATCACCTCCCTGAGGGCTGCTTAAGTTTCTATCATCCCCGCCATGTGCACGACCAATAATCTTGGTGGAGACCTTCCTTGAAGGTCCATGGAGGTCCTTCTGCCACCTTTCTACCTCGAAGGCCGCTCCAAGCCTCCGTGGCCAATAACTCTGGCCATTATTGGTGGTGGTAGTGCAGGAACCGTCACTTGAACCGGACCACTGCTCTCAAACCTTGAAAATCCATATCTCCCTCAAACGGACTCTAAATAAAGTTCCGTACAGTGCAACACAACCAGGAAGAAATCCTCTATGAATCTGTTGTGCCTGTTAATCTTTATCAAGCAACACACTTTGGTCACTTTTGCCACCATACATTCATCATTCTCCCACTTTGTGAGAATAAAAATCACAAAAGTTCAAGCTGTGGCCTTAGCTGGTGAAAGCGATGCGCTGCCAACGGCTTGGTCAGGAAATCTGCCACCATCATGCATGAGGGGCCGAACTTGATGTCCTACACCTCCTTTGCCACGAGCTCGTGGTAACACAGATTGATGTGCTTGGTATGGGCGTGGAACTATGCATTCTTTGTAAGTGTGATGCCGCTCATGTTGTCATTGTACATGGTCATTGCTGTTGTCTTCTGCTATCCAAAACTTGCCAGTAGCTCATGCAGCCACACTGCTTCCTTTGTTGCTTTGCTATGAGCGATGTACTCTGCCTCAGTGGAGGAGAGCACAGGACACTCCTCCTTCTTCCTCCTCTAGCTGATTGCTGCTCCTTCAAGCAAAAACACAAAACCACTAGTCAATCTTCTTGTCTCCAGATCTCCGTCCCAATCTACGTCGCTATAGCCGATGAGGATGGGGCTGTTGTTGCCATTGAAGGTGAGGCTAAGGCTGTTTCTGCTGTCGAGGTAGCATGCACCTAATGACCGTCTCCCAATGTGACAGACCCGGGTTGACGCAGAACTTGCTCACCGCTCCTACTGCTTGGCTGAGGTTAAGGTGTATGCCGACGGCTGCATACATGGGGCTCCTGTCTGCTGCTTGGTTTGATACCGTCTCCATGCAACTGCTCTCCTGCTTGTTGTGAGGAGCATGTGTGAGGCTCAGATCGCTCCCACTTCTTGCAGTGTTGCCACCTTCCGTGCACCTCCCATGTTGAAGCGCTTGACAATGTGGCTCACGAAAGTGCTTTGCAACAGTTCCAAGATCTACTGCTACAGATCAGGCTTCACCTGGAGACCCAGGTAGTAGCTCAGCTCTCCCATGTCTTTCATGTCAAATCTGGATGTAAGAGAATGCTTTGAATCATTGAAGATAGAATTTGAGACAGAGGCAATAATCAAGTCATCAATATAGAGCAGGATGATGACCTTGCTTGCATGCAATGTGTGCCCATAGACTGCATGATGTACCACACTGCGCACAAAACCAAGGCTAGCCAACTGCTCATGAATCTTGTGGTACCATGCATGCAGCACTTGCTTCAGGCCATAGAGTTCCTTTTCAAGTTTGTGCACATGGTTCTCCTGCCGTTCCACCACAAACCCCTTCAGCTGCTCCATGTACGCATCCTCCCCAAGGTCACCATTCAGAAATGTAGATGTTACATCCATCTCGTGCACCTCCTTGTCCATGGCAGCTGCAAGAACAAGGATTGTACAAATTTGTGATGGTTGTGAACATATCATTGTAATCGACACCCTCAGTCTGTGCATTCACCTTCACAACCAGCCATGCACTGTACCTGAGCACCTTACCATCAGCACCGTGCTTGCGCTAGAAGATCTGTTGGATATGGGGTGCCAAAAAAGTGACCAAAGTGGGTTGCTCGATAAAAATCATCAGGTCACAAAAGTGAATAGAGGATGTTTTGCTGGTTCTGTAGCACTTTATGGAACTCGATTCGGAGTCCGTTTGAGGGAGATATGGATTTTCAAGGTTTGGTGGCAATGGGTCCGGTTCAAGTGATGGCTCTTGCACTACCAGCACCAATGACGGCCACAATTACTGGCAAGGGAGGTTTGGAGCAGCCTTCAAGGTAGAAAGGCGGCAGAAAGACCTTCAGGGTACTTCAAGGAAGGTCCCCACCAAGATTATTGGTTGTGCACATGGCAGGGATGGTAATTTTCTTCTGTGAGAGTGTGACTGCCGCTCATCCTGCTAGGCTAGGAGTGTGCTAGGAGGTGAGCTTTGACAGAATGGTTCTTCCAGCTCCATGTGGAAAATGAGGCGTACTTAGGCTTGTTAGAAAGCTGTGCTAATTTAATTTTTCACTCCAGAGTTGATTCAGACATTTTCATTCTTTGCAAACCTACATTCACTTCCGTAATTTCTGTCTGTGCAACCTGCAACCCCCTCTCACAAACAGTTGGTCCTGCCTAGCGGCTCTTGGTGAGCCTGATCACCTCAGTGAGGTCTGCCCCAGTTTCCACCAGTGATATCAAAGCTAGAACAAGGCTTTGACTCATCCTTGAGGTATTCCTTCCACCCTTTTGTGTGGGAGAGCCATTTGTGGGCTGAACGTTGCACTACTATAACGACATCCGCTTCTCTGGTTGCCAGCGTCAACATCGTCAAGTTTGAAGGCAAGAACTTCTTCAACTGGAGCAACAACATGAAGATGGTGCTGATGGAGAATGGTATGTGGAGCCAGGTGGATGAGAAGGAGAAGGAACCAGCAGAAAGCTCCCTCTCTCCTGGCGAGGCCCGTACCTACCACGAGAAGCGTGACCGCACCCTCACAACCATCTAGCTCCACCTTGCCGAATGGCAGCGACTCCTTGTCCGTGGCATCCTCACGCCAGAGGAGGTTTGGAAAAGGCTTGAGTCCACTTATGCTTCCAAGTCAATCCTCATGAACATGTAGCTGCGTTGACGCTTTCACACTGTGAAGATGGATGAGTCTGGATCCATGATTGACTACATCAACATAGTGAAGTCTCTCTCTGACTAGCTTGCTGTGATTGAGGACCCTGTCAAGGAGCGTGTGCTCATGCTAACCAACCTCTCTGGCCTTCCTAGCAGTTACACTCCTCTCATTGTTTCCCTGGACCAGCGCGGCGACAAGCTCTCCCAAAACGATGTGGAGGAGAGCCTACTATTTGAGGAGGAGCGGCGCAAGGGAGAGGAGGGCGGAAGCGGACTGGACGTCGCTCTCATTACCAAGTCTGGTCATGGGGGTGGTACTGCACCAACCACGGGCAACGGCGGAGGAGGGAAGAAGAAGGGGAACTGCCACTACTGCAAGAAGCTGGGCTATTGGGCACGCGAATGCCTGAAGAAGAAGGCGGACCTTGCGGCTGGAGTGCAAGCGGGAAAGCATTCCGACACTTTCGCGAACGTAGCAGATTGAGAGAGTGGATTTGTGACCACCCGGTCTTGCACGTCTCTGACAACACCGCCTTGTTCTGGATCATCAAATCGAAAGCCACACGGCACATGACGTGTCACCGGGAGTGGTTCGTTGTCTACACCGCCATCGAGCCTCTGATGGAAACTAGGGCAGCCCTCAGGGAGGTGATCAGCCTCACTAAGAGCCGCCTAGGCAAGACCAACTGTTTGTGAGAGGGGGTTGTAGGTTGCACAGACAGAAATTACGGAAGCGAATATAGGTTTGCAGAGAAAAAGAATGTCTGAATCGACTCTTGAGTGAGAAAGAACATTGTTACAGATTTCTAACAAGCCCTTACATGCCTCATTTGGCCTAGGGAGCACTGAGATACACTCTGTCAAAGTCTACCCTCTAGCACACTCTCCTGGCCTAGCGAAATGAGCGGCAGTCACCTTGTCACACAAGAGAATTATGTCTCACACCACTTGGACGACCAAAAAATCGTTGTCTGCATCTTCCTTGAAGTCTCTTGGAGGTCCTCCAGCCGCCTTTTCTCCTTGAAGGCCGCTCTCAGCCGTCCTGGCCAATAATCCTGCCGCCTTTTGAGCTCAGTGTGCTCTGGTCGTCACTTGAACCCCACCCATGATCTCCCATCTTTGGAAACCCATATCTTTCTCAAACGGACTCCGAATTGAGTTTTGTAAAGTGCGTTGGAACCTGTAAAACATCCTCTAAGGAACTGTCATGCCAGATGATTTTTATCTAGCAACCTATTTTTGTCACTTTCTGGCAGTCTCATATCCATCATTCTCCAACTTTGCAAGAATAAAATCACACAAGTCCGCACTGTCCCCTCAGCTGCTGAAAGCGATGCGCTGCAAGAGTCTTGGTCAGAAAGTCTGCCAGCATCATGCTTGAAGGACAGAACTTGATTTGCACCACATGCTTTGCAACGAGCGTGCGGATGAAGTGGTACTGCAGGTCGATGTGCTTGGTGCGGGTGTGAAATTCGGCGTTCTTCGTCAGAGCAATGGCGCTCATGCTGTCACAGTAGATGGTGGTGGTTGTGGCCTGCTGCTGTCGAAGGCTTGCTAGCAGTTCACGCAACCACACAGCATCCTTTGCTGGTTCACTCAGGGTGATGTACTCTGCCTTGGTGGAGGAGAGGGCAACACACTCTTGCTTCTTGCTCGTCCAGCTGATTGCACCTCCCCCAAGCACAAACACGAACCCACTGGTCGACCTCCTTGTGTCCAGGTCACCTCCCCAATCTGCGTCACTGTAGCCGATGAGGATGGGGCTGTTGTTTCCGTTGAAGGTGAGGCAAAGGCTGCTGCTGCTGTCCAGGTAGCGCAACACCCGCTTACCGCCTCCCAATGCGGCACGCCCGGATTTGCACAAAACTTGCTGAGAAGTCCCACTGCTTGGCTGATGTCGAGGCGCGTGCCAACTGCTGCGTACATGAGGCTCCCAACTGCTGCTTGGTACGGCACTGCTTCCATGCGGCTGCTCTCTTGCCTGCTGTGGGGAGTCTGCGTCATGCTCAGCTTCGCTCCCACTTCCAGTGGTGTCGTTGCTTTGCGAGCTCCTACCATGTTGAAGCGCTTGACGATGTCGCTCACATACGTGCTCTGGGACAGCTCCAAAGTATGCTGCTGCCGGTCGCGCTTGACCTAAAGGCCAAGGTAGTAACTGAGCTCTCCCATGTCCTTCATGTCAAACCTGGCAGCAAGGGACTGTTTCACATCGTCCAAAAGAGACTTGGAGTCAGATGCAATGAGCAGATCATCAACATATAGCAAGATGATGACCTGGCTTGTCTCTTGCGTGCGCCCATAGACTGCATGGTCAGCTTCACTGCGCACAAAGCGAAGGCCAGCCAGCTGCTCATCCATCTTGTGGTACCATGCTCGCGGGGCTTGCTTCAGGCCGTAGAGGACCTTCACAAGCTTGCACACTAAATCCTCCTTTCCCTCCACCACATACCCCTCCAGCTGCTCCATATACACATCCTCTTTGAGGTCACCTTTCAGAAAAGCACCCGTCACATCAATTTGGCGCACCTCCCAGTCCATAGCAGCAGCAAGAGCGAGGATCGCTCGGATGGATGGAAACTTTGCAACAGGTGCAAATGTTTCATTATAGTCCACACCCTCAGTCAGCACATACCCCTTTGCAAGCACCCGTGCTTTGTACCTGAGCACCTCACCATACGCACCACGCTTGTGCCTGAAGATCCACCGGCATCCAATCACCCGGCTGCCACGTGGAGCTTCCTCGAGGGTCCAGGTATCGTTCTTCATGAGCGCACCATACTCCTCGTCTGCTGTGGCACGCCAATCTGCCACCTTAGCGCTGCGCATGGCTTCAATGAATGTGGCTGGATCATCGGTGACTGTGAGGAAGAGAAACTCGAGGTCCGACGACTCCGTTGGCGGTGGAACGGTGCACACGTTCACCAACTCCTCCAGAGGCCTCTGTTTGCTTGTGAGGGTTTGGATCACCTCAGCGGCTCCCCACTGTCCTTTGCACCTTTGTTGATGCGTGCGGATCGTTTTGGCAGCTGCTGTATGTTGCTTTGTTGCTCCTCCTCATCAGATTCGGCTGCTGGATCCTTCTCCTTCTCAGCTCCCTCCACATCTTTGTTGATGCCGTTGCCACCGCCATCTTCGGCACCGCCCTTTTCTGCTACCGGCTCTTCTCCCACTTCAGGTACAAGTGCGGAAGCAAGGGGAACTGCAGACATAAGGCTCTAAGTCCAGCCCTTCACGTCCTCTTGAAAGACGACGTCACGGCTGCGGATGATCTTGCGAGCAGCAAGGTTGTAGAGGTGGTATCCCATGGTGTCATAGCCGAGGAAGGCGGCCTTTACCGAATTTACGTCCAGCTTGTTAAGGCTGCCGGTAGGCACATGCACGAATGCGCCACACCCGAAGAATTTCAGGTGCGTCACTATTGGCTTGCGTCCCGTCCACGTCTCCTCCGGTGTCATCAGCAGCACGGCGTACGTGGGAATCCGGTTTCTCAGGAACACGGCAGTGTTGACCGCTTCCGCCCAGAAGGTTGGTGGGAGCTCCGCGTCTTGGAGCATGCTTCGAACACGCTCCATGAGTGTGCGGTTCACACGTTCAGCCACGCCGTTCAGCTGCGGTGTTCCAGGTGGGGTGACCTCGTGCCTGATCCCGTGACGCTTGAGGACGATGCGGAAGTCGTTGGAGAGGTACTCTCTTCCATCGTCGGTGCGAAGTACCTTCAACCGCCTGCCACTCTCATTCTGTGCAGCAGCAATCCACACCTTGAAAGCATCAAAGCACTCATCCTTGCCAGCCGGGATGGACATCCACGTCTTCCTCGACTTGTCATCAGTGAACGTGACAAAGTACAACTTGCCGAACAAGGACTGTGATGGCATGGGACCGCACAGATCAGAGTGAAAGAGTGAGAGAAGCTCAGCCGCCCCCTTCCCTTCCCCCGTGAAAGGAGTGCGGGCTTGCTTCCCTTCAATGCAACTCTCACAAGCCGATGCACCAGGTTGCTTCACCCCCTTGAGCTCCATGCCGCGGACCATCTACTGTATGGAGATGATGGCGCCAAAGCCGAGGTGACCGAGCCGGCGGTGCCACAAGCCGATGTCGTATTTTCCCTCTCGCCGCCAAAGCTGAGTCGGCTTTCTTCTCCGACGCCACGTAGACGCGGTAAAGACCGTCCTCCTTGTTTGCTTTTGCAAGCACACGGCCTGCACGGGCAGAGATGGTGCAGCCACCATTCTCAAAACAAACCAGCAAGCCTTCGGAGATGAGAGATGAGACTGAGAGGAGGTTAGCTGACAGCCCCGGAACATGGAGCACCCCCTTCACACAATGTTCCACGTGCTTACCCTCAACGGAAGCACAAAACAAAATCTCACCCTCCCCAACCGCCATTTGTACATTGTTGTCTCCCTTGTACACCTGACAAGACTCAATGATGGTGTAGACAACGAACCACTCCCGGCGACACGTCATGTGCCGCGTGGCTCCATGTCGATGATCCAGAACAGGGTGGTGTTTTCGGAGACGTGCAAGACCCGGATGGTTGTTACGAATCCACTCTCTCAATCTGCGGTGTTCGCGGAAGCGTCCGACTGTTTTCTCGCTCCCACTCCAGCCGCATGGTCCGCCTTCTTCTTCCGGCATTCGCGCACCCAATGGCCACGCTTCTTGCAGTAGTGGCAGTTCCCCAGCTTCTTCCCTCCTCCACCGTTGTCCCTGGTTGGTACAGCAACACCCCCATGACCAGATTTGGTGACGAGAGCGACGTCCAGTCCGCTTCCGCCCTCTTCTCCCTTGCGCGTCTCCTCCTCAAACAGCAAGCTCTCCTCCACATCATTGAGGGAGAGCTTGTCGCCACGCTGGTCCAGGGTAACAATGAGAGGATTGTAGCTGCTAGGAAGACCAGGAAGGATGGTTAGCATGTGCACATGCCCCTTGACAGGGTCCTCAATCGTAGCGAGCTGGTCAGAGAGAGATTTCACCATGTTGATCTAGTGAATCATGGATCCGGACTCATCCATCTTCATAGTGTGAAGGCAACGACGCAGCTGCATATTCATGAGGATTGAATTGGAAGCATAAGTGGACTCAAGATTTTTCCAAACCTCCTCTGGCGTGAGGATGCCATGGACAAGGAGTTGAAGCCATTCGGCGAGGTGGAGGTAAATGGTTGTGAGGGCGCGGTCACGCTTCTCACGGTAGGTACGGGCCTCGTCAGGGGAGAAGGAGCTTTTGGCTGGTTCCTTTTCTTTCTCATCCACTTGGTTCCAGAGACCCTTCTCCATCAGCACCATCTTCATGTTGTTGCTCTAGTTGAAGAAGTTCTTGCCTTCGAACTTAGCGATGTTGACGCCAGCCACCACAGAAGCAGATGTCGCCATGGTAGTGCAACGTTCAGCCCACAAACGGCTGTCTCACATAACAGGGTGCAAGGAATGCCTCAAGGATGAGACAAAGCCTTGTTCTAGCTCTGATACCACTGATGGAAACTGGGGCAGCCCTCAGGGAGGTGACCAGGCTCACTAAGAGCCCCCTAGGCAGGACCAACTGTTTGTGAGAGGGGGTTGCCGGTTGCACAGACAGAAATGACGGAAGCAAATGAAGGTTTGCAGAGAACGCAGATGTCTGAATCGACTCTTGAGTGAGAAATTAAATTGTCACAGCTTTCTAACAAGCCCTTATATGCTTCTTTTGGCCTAGGGAGCACTGAGATACACTCTGTCAAAGTCCACCCTTTAGCACACTCTCCCGGCCTAGCGGGATGAGCGGCAGTCACCTTGTCACACAAGAGAATTATGTCTCACACCACTTGGACGACCAAAAATTGTTGTCTGCACCTTCCTTGAAGTCTCTTGGAGGTCCTACAGCTGCCTTTTCTCCTTGAAGGCCGCTGTCAGCAACTGGCCACATCTGAAAGTCTTCGAGTGTGGCGCATTCGTGCACGTGCCTACCGGTAGCCGTAACAAGCTAGACGCAAAGTCAGTGAAGGCCGCTTTCCTTGGCTATGACACCATGGGATACCGCCTCTACAACCTCGCTGCATGCAAGACCATCTGCAGCCGTCACGTGGTCTTCCAAGAGGAAGTAAAGGGCTGGACTTGGAGCCCTATGTCTACAGTTCCACTTGCTCCCACACTTGCACCTGCAGTTGGAGAAGTTCCGGTAGCACAAGAGAACGGTGCGGAATGTTGACATGGTGTGCCCCTTGCCATGAGTGCCGTTGAGTGTACTTCCTGGTTCGACCACTGAGGAGTGGTCGAACACCTGATCTTACTTTAGATTTGGATTTCTTGGATTTTTCCATGCAGGATCGAGCTTTGAATTGCTCAATTTGATTGAGTATTCAGAAAGTTAGCCTAGCCCAAAAATCGGGTGTTTGGGGGGTGGAATCTGGTACCCGCCATGGGTGGCGGGATAATCCACCACCAGTGATCCTAGTTCGTCTCCAATGGGCTCCAAAGGCACATGGGCCATGAAGGAATGAATGTGGATGGTCCCCTGGACCAAGGCGAGCCCCTCCCCTCGCGTTCGTGGGCATGGTGGGCGGCTCGGCTCCACCAAGGGTTACTTCGACGGCCGTAGCAGGGGCTCTACTGCTCCGATTTGGGCGTGCTTGGATGCGTTGGAAATCTAAGATCACAGGTTATAAGAATCTGATGTAATCTCACTATGCTAAGTAACAAAAACGTGTTTCGATTCAGTTCTACTGAATGCAACGTGTTCTACCCACTCACATCCGTGATCCTTGTGCTCCACACTCTTCACCATTGGTGTCCCTTGGCTGCCCCAAACACTGGTAGCGTGCATCATGAAGAGCTAAGTATCCTTGAGGGTACCTCCACACCCACTAGAGCCAACAAAGGGTTATGGGCCCACCACGCTTAGAAGGACCCTAGCTCTACAACCTTCATGCTACCGCCGCGCGCCATGGTACCGACCGAGCAAGAGAGCATCGGCGTCTCCAAGTTTGACGGGCTTGGCTTCCACCTTTGGAGGTGGGAGTTTGAGTTCTTCCTCGATGACAAGGGCCTGCTTGACCTGGTCAAGGGTGAACAAACTGCCCCTCCGGATACCGCGACGCCGGAGGAAGTGGAAGCGTACAAGAAGCGCAACAAGAAGGCGCATGCTTTGTTGGTGTATGCGCTTGCTCCGACGCAGCGCTCCCTCATTCAAGGATGCACAGAGGTTGCGGAGGCCTGGAAGAAACTCTGCAGTATCTACCAGTCCACCAACCTTGCTAACCAGCTCTTCGTCTTCAAGAGACTCGTCACCCTCCGAGCCAACAAAGGCGATGATATCATGGAGATCCTGCAGCAGATTGAGTCCCTTACTGCCGAGTGCGTAGCCACCGGATGGAAGGTCGACCCTCAGCTGCAAGCTATGATCCTCCTTCTGGCCTTGCCGGAAAGTTGGAGTCCCATGATCACCGTCGTAGGCAACTGGTCCGCTGATGAGCTGAAGTACCCGAAGGTGGCTGAGTACGTCCGCAACGAATGGATGCGGCGTGGTGGGAGAGAGAGCGGGGAAACATCAAGTTCCGCCTATGCCGTCCGCCCTCAAACTGGAGGGGGAGGCAAGAAGGGGAAGGGTGCTAACCAGGGTACCAAGAGAGGTGACAACAAGGGGGAGTGCTACAACCGTGGCAAATAGGGCCACTATGCACGCAACTGCCCCAAGAAGAAGTCGGACCAGTCCAGGAAGGGCAGGAAGAAGGACAACCAAGCCATGATGGCCAGGGAGTCTACCGACTTGACAGATCCGGAAGTCACTGTGATCGACTCCGGAT
The DNA here is from genome assembly GCA_023375785.1 of Penium margaritaceum. Lineage (NCBI taxonomy): Eukaryota > Viridiplantae > Streptophyta > Zygnematophyceae > Desmidiales > Peniaceae > Penium > Penium margaritaceum. Next base: position 21,239 of record SZWC01013753.1, on the reverse strand, counting down.
CAGGCCGCCACACACAATGCAACCGGGTGGCATTCGTCACCTACGGCGCCACCGAGCAGCGCATGACAGTGGTCAACGGCAAAACAGAGTTGGCCGAGGACGAAGGCAATGTTCGAATTGAGTCGGTGGTGAACGGTAAAGTCATTCCGTGCACCATCTATGGCATGCTCCACATGTCCAACTTTGGGGCAAACCTGCTGTCAGTGAGCCGCCTTACCGACAAGGGGCTCGAGGTGCTCTTCAACAAGGAGGCTATCATCCGGAAGGAGGGGGACGGCGAGGTGATTGCTCATGGCAAGAGGGAAGAGGACCTGTACCTTCTCTGTACCAAGGTCCTTGCCGATGCGGTGAGGACCAACGCCGCTCACCTCGCGACGAAGGATGAAGGGGACCTGGACCTGTAGCATCGCCGGTTGTGCCACATCGCTCCCTCAACAGTGAGGAACATGGCAAAGAAGGAAGTGGTGTGGGGTCTTGAGGTCAAGAGCCTCGACGCAGCCAAGGATGCCGTGTGCGAGCCGTGCGTGGTCGGCAAGGCGACACGGCAGCCGTTTAATGGCAAAGGGACGCGAGCGTCGGCGAAGTTGGAGGTGGTCCACACTGACGTGTGTGGACCATTCGAGAGCTCCATCGGGGGCGCTCGCTACTTCGTCACCTTCATCGACGACCACAGCCGCAAGCTCTACCTCTACATCATCAAGAGGAAGAGTGATGTCCTGACTTGTATGCAGGAGTTTGTGGTGGCAGTGGAGCGACAAACGGAGTTGAAGGTGAAGGCGTTCCGGAGCGACAACGGTGGCGAGTACGAGAGCTGCTCGGCATGGATGAAGAGTAAGGGGATCGCGTGGCAGAAAACTACGCCGCACTCTCCGCAGCAGAACAGCGTCGCCGAAAGGGCGAACCGTACCATTGCTCAACATGGTCTGGTCCATGTTGAGCAATGTCGGCCTCGCGCAGCGGTACTAGGGCGAGGAGGCACGGACAGCGGCGTACATCATGAACCTGACGCCGACGAAGCCGGTAAAAGATGCGGAGTCCAAGGTGTGGAAGACGCCACAAGAAGTGTGGAGCGGGAGGAAGCCAGCTGTGGCACACCTCCGCACGTTTGGATGTGTTGCACATGCTGTTGTGCAGGCACAGGAGGGGCGGGGCAAGCTAGACCCGCGGACTCGCCGGTGCATCTTCGTCGGGTACGAGAGCGGGAGCGAGGCATACCGGCTCTTCGACCCGCGAAGGCAGCAGATCGTGAAGAGTCACGACGTCACGTTCAACGAGGACAGCCACTGGACGGACAAGGACGCGGGTCTCTCCAAGCGTGGGGAGTGGCTGCCACTCCTTGAGGGGGAGTCGCCGGAGGACGCAAAAGAGGGTGACGTGCTATCGGCTCCAACCGGCGAGAACCATCCGGCCGATGTTGGAGCGGCTGATTTGCATTCAGCCGAGTCGGACAATGAGTCCGAAGTTCCCACAGCAGTGGATCTGAACGAGGAGGCGGAGAGTGAGCCCGCATCTCCACGGTCCCCGAGAGAGGGGGAGCAGGCCAGTGGTGCGAGTGGCGCCACAAGAGGGCAGCAGCAGCCTCAACAGCAGCAGCCCCGGAGAAGCGGACGCGCAAGGAGGACGGCAAAGAGGTACGATGCTGCGGAGGGCATCTGGACCAGGCTCGCTCGAGTGTTCTTTGTGCAAGAGGAGCCCGAGACCATCAAGGAGGCGTTGCAGCGGAAGGATGGGGCTGAGTGTGAGGGAGCTATAAAATCCGAGCTCGCCTCCCATGAAGAGAACGACACTTGGCAGCTGATTGACAGGCCAGAGGGAGCGAAAATCATCGGCTCCAAGTGGATCTTCAAGAAGAAGCTCACGAAGGAGGGGAAGGTGGAGCGGTACAAGGCGCGGCTGGTCGCGAAGGGGTACACCCAGCAAAAGGGTGAACACTACGATGAAACCTTTGCACCGGTGGCAAAGTTTGCCTCCATCCGCTCTATCCTCTCGGTGGCGGCAGCGCGCGACTACAAAGTCCATCAAATGGATGTGAAAACTGCATTTCTCAACAGCGACCTGGACAAGGAGGTCTACATGGAGATGCCGGAGGGGGTGGACGCGCCGCCGGGGAAGGTGTGCTGGCTTCGCAAGGCGCTCTACGGGCTGAAGCAAGCGCCACTCAAGTGGTACCTGAAAATGGACGGCTTCATGGCCGAGCTTGGCTTCAAGCGCTGCGAGGCGGATCACAGCGTGTATGTGCAGAAGCAGCCGGGGTTGCACCAGATCGTGGTCCTTCACATGGATGACCTCGTCCTCATGTCATCGAACATGGAGGAGTTGGTGAACCTGAAGCGGCAGCTGGGCGGTCGGTTCAAAATGAGCGACATGGGCGAGCTGGAGTACTACCTCGGCGTCGTCATCAAGAGGGACCGCAAGGCACGCACGCTCGAGATGGGGCAGGCAAAGTATGTGTAAGAGGTACTCCGCCGCTACAACATGGAGGAGTGCAACCCCATCGGCACACCCATGACCACCACATGTGAGCTGAGCTCGAGCATGGGCCCGAGCACGGACGAGGAGAAGGAGGAGATGGGAGGTGTGCCATACCAGTCCGCAGTGGGGAGCATCATGTACGCCATGGTGGCGACGCGGCCCGACCTGGCCTTCGCAGAGGGCTTAGTGAGCCGCTACGTTGCTGACCCCGGGCCGTTACATTGGCAAGCGGTGAAGCGGATCCTCCGCTATCTCAAGGCGACAAAACAGACGCGGCTCGTGTTTGGAGGGGGAGCACGTGACGACTCCCTCAAGTTGGTCGGCTACTCCGATGCCGACTGGGCTGGTGATGTGGATGACAGAAAATCAATGTCGGGGTACGTGTTTGTGCTTGGTGGTGCAGCAGTTTCATGGGCAAGCAGGAAGCAAGACTGTGTTGCACTGTCCAGTACCAAAGTGGAGTACATCGCGCTCGCAGAAGCCGAAAAGGAGGCGGTGTGGCTGAGGCGGCTGCTAAAGGAGATTGGCGTGCCGCAAAGGAAACCAACGGTACTCAACGTTGACAACATGAGTGCCATCAGCCTCACCCAGAATCCAGTGTTGCACAGGAGGACCAAGCACATCGAGATCCGTCATCACTACGCGCGGGACTTGGTGGCGAAGGGAGATGCGGCTATTGTGCATTGTGGCACCAAGCGCATGCTCGCCGATGCCATGACCAAGGCACAGCCCAAGGACAGGCACGACGTGAGCTACATGGATCTCGGTCTGCACTGTGAAGTTTAAAATGCTACAGGTTCCAAGGACAGGGCATCAAGGTTGCGGTGCAAGGGGGAGATTGTTGACATGGTGTGCCCCTTGCCATGAGTGCCGTTGAGTGTACTTCCTGGTTCGACCACTGAGGAGTGGTTGAACACCTGATCTTACTTTAGATTTGGATTCCTTGGATTTTTCCATGCAGGATCGAGCTTTGAATCGCTCGATTTGAGTGATTATTCAGAAAGTAAGCCTAGCCCAAAAATCGGGTGTTTGGGGGGTGGAATCTGGTACCCGCCATGGGTGGCGGGATAATCCACCACCAGTGATCCTAGTTCGTCTCCAATGGTCTCCAAAGGCACATGGGCCATGAAGGAATGAATGTGGATGGCCCCCTGGACCAAGGCGAGCCCCTCCCCACGTTGGGATGACAAGAAGAGCGCTTTGAAAGGCCACCGTCGAAGCGCCTCCCGTCACTCGCGTTCGTGGGCATGGTGGGCGGCTCGGCTCCACCAAGGGTTACTTCGACGGCCGTAGCAGGGGCTCTATTTGGGCGTGCTTAGATGCGTTGGAAAGCTAAGATCACAGGCTATAAGAATCTGATGTAATCTCCCTATGCTAAGTAACAAAAACGTGTTTCGATTAAGTTCTACTGAATGCGACGTGTTCTGCCCACTCACATCCGTGATCCTTGTGCTTCACACTCTTCACCATAGGTGTCCCTTGGTTGCCCCAAACAATGGTAGCGTGCATCATCAAGAGCTAGGCATCCTTGAGGGTGCCTCCACACCCACTAGAGCCAACACAAAAGATGGCGGTGACAGAGGTAACGACAAGGAGGTGGAGGGAGCTGAGAAGGAGAAGGAGCCAGCAGCCGAATCAGATGAGGCCGAACAACAAAGCAACATACAGCACCTGCCACGATGATCCGCATGCATCAACAAAGGTACAAAGGACAGTGGGGAGCTGCCAAGGCGATCCGAGCGCCTCGCAACCAAACAGAGGCCGCTGGAGGAGCTGGTGAACGTGTGCACCGTTCCACCACCAACAGTGTCGTATGACCTTGAGCTTCTCTTCCTCACAGTCACCGATGACCCAGCCACATTCGCTGAAGCCATGCGCAGCGCCAAGGCAGCAGATTGGCGTGACGCAGCAGATGAGGAGTATGGTGCGCTCATGAAGAATGGCACCTGGACCCTTGAGGAAGCTCCACGTGGCAGCCGGGTGATCAGGTGCCGGTGGATCTTCATACGCAAGCCTGGTGCGGATGGTAAGGTGCTCAGGTACAAAGCCTGGTTGGTTGCAAAGGGGTATGCACAGACTGAGGGTGTGGGTTGCAATGAGACATTTGCACCTGTCGCAAAGTTCCCATCCATCCAAGTGATCCTCGCTCTTGCTGCTTCTATGGACTGCGAGGTGCACCAAATGGATGTGACTTGTGCATTTCTTAATGGTGACATCGAGGAGGATGTGTACATGGAGCAGCCGGAGGGGTATGTGGTGGAAGGAAAGGAGGATTTCCTGTGCAAGATTGTGAAGGCCCTCTACGGCCTGAAGCAGGCCCCGCGAGCATGGTACCACAAGATGGATGAGCAGCTTACAGGCCTTGGCTTTGTGCGCAGTGAAGCTGACCATGCAGTCTATGGGTGCACGCAAGAGGGAAGCCAGGTCATCATCTTGCTCTATGTTGATGATCTGCTCATTGCATCTGACTCCATGTCTCTTTTAGACAATGTGAAGCAGTCCCTTGCTTCCATGTTCGACATGAAGGACATGGGAGAACTGAGTTACTACCTTGTGTTGGAATTTACATAGGCAGAATCTTTAGGAACCTTCAGATGAGGTACTCTGATAGTTCAATTCTCTGATCCTGTGCTGAATTCGTTGGTGATGACTTCTCAGTTAAGAATAACTGCTTACACACACAGGCACTTTTGCCTTGGCAATGTCACTGACTGTGCGATTCAAGAGTATGAACTGAAGGCACAGATACACGACTCGTCTCACAAGCTTTCCAACGGTACCAAGCTTGCTTGAAATGGTTACACACAGACGAAGTAATAGGAAATACAAACCTACATCTACTTATCTGTCTACACTAGCTAGAAGCAAANAATTTACATAAGCAGAATCTTTAGGAACCTTCAGATGAGGTACTCTGATAGTTCAATTCTCTGGTACTGTGCTAAATTCGTTGGTGATGACTTCTCAGTTAAGAATAACTGCTTACACACACAGGCACTTTTGCCTTGGCAATGTCACTGACTGTGCGATTCAAGAGTATGAACTGAAGGCACAGATACACGACTCGTCTCACAAGCTTTCCAACGGTACCAAGCTTGCTTGAAATGGTTACACACAGACGAAGTAATAGGAAATACAAACCTACATCTACTTATCTGTCTACACTAGCTAGAAGCAAAAAAGGTACAAGTGTTGACTTAGTCCGGTCTCCTTGTGTCTGCACAGGATCTTCCGGACACCGCTCGATGATCTCCGATCATTGGCAGAACGAGGTTGGCGGATGCCCAGCGCCCTCCGTGCGATCCACGGACGAGATCGTCCGGATCTGCGGTAGCTTCTTCATGACCATCGATCTGGCTCGGGTTGTTGGCTTACGATGATGATCCGGCCGTATCTCTCGATACCAGCGGTGCTGATCAATCTAGAATGCCCTCGCAGGATTCGTGACCACAGGATCCACTTTTAGAAGAGGAAGATCTTCAGCGGTTACTTGGTCCATGCCACGTCAGAAGCCTTGAAGTCGAGAGGAGCTCACGCTCGCACTCTCGCCTCTTTTCCCGGACCACCCATCCTGTTGGTCCAAAACATGCCGATATATTTGACTGCCGGTACGGATATACTGTTAGCTCTCCAGAGCTCCAATAAGATGAGTAGAGGAAGTAGGGCCGCGGATGGATGGATCAGTGGGACGCCTAAAGAGCCCTGCCCACAGCCATACCATGCCCCGCCATAGGGGGGTCGAGAGAGTGATGACGATCTCACTCTCGGCCCTCTTGTTTTTCTTTTTGTTGATGTTGTGCCGAGCCCAGTAGAGCGGTGGATCAAGATGATCTGACGGTTGTCCTTTTTCCAACATTCCCCCCCTTGTCGATCCAGCGCTGATGAAAGTGGAGCCGACAAAAGGAAAAAGGAAAAGAAGCCCCCCCGCGAAAACAGAGCCAGGAAGGTGGGGGCAACAAAAGAGGAACTGGGCGAGGCACGGGAATGCACGGCAAAAGAAATCCCCCCCCGGGCCACCCGAGCCTCGCGTGAGAGAGAAAAGAGAATGCCGGAGCAGCAAGACGCAGGGTGGACAGTGGGCCGGTGAGAACGTTTTAGCACGGGCCATGCCCCGATGGCTGAGAAATAGACCGGTCCCAACTGTACACCCTGCCCAAAAGGGAGGGAGTGGGCCCCCTCCCCCGCATCCGGCCCGCAGGGTGAGCTGAACAGGGGGCAGCCCACCCATGGGGGTCTGAGAGGAGAGAGCAAAGAAGCGGAATATAGATGGAGAGAAAATGCAGTTTGGAGCAGCGTAGGTCGAGCGGCGAAGTAGAGCAAGAGGAGAGGGTATTGGCGTTATGCGAGGATCAAGGTGCGAAAGGAATGCAAAGCGTAGGGAGAGAGAGAGAGAGAGAGAGCAGTGGCAGGCAGAAGCAAGAGGAGGTGGAGATAACGGTCGGACGCATCCCGCGTCCGTGCCAATGCCTCATTTGAGGGGCACGGAAGCGGGAAGCGACGACGGTTCCACCAAGGACAGTCTTCGTCCGTCCCAACGCCTCATCCAGGGGGGACGGAAGGAGAAATCTAGGAAAGAAGCGGCAGCGGGGAAGAACCGAGAAGGAAGAAGACAGTGCCGAGAGAAGTGAGGAGGAGGGGAGAAGGCCCATGCGGGCACAGAGATGACCGTGGCGGTCAGCAGAGAGGGCTTTGGTGAAGATGTCAGCAGTTTGGTTGACAGTGGGAAGGTAGTGCATGATGACTTCCCCTTCTGCAACGGCGTCGCGAACGTAATGGTACTGCCGACGGACGTGTTTGGTGCGGTCATGAAGAACGGGATCTTCGGAAAGGGCTATAGCCCCCTCGTTGTCACAATGGATGGGCGTAGGCTCAAGTTGGTCAAATCCAAGCTCGCTCAGAAGCATGCGAAGCCAAACCGCCTCCCTTGTGCATTCGCTCTCAGCAATGTATTCAGCTTCAGTTGAGGAGAGAGCGACCATAGACTGTTTCTTGCTGCGCCAGCTGACGGGTCCACCATTGAGGAGGAAGACGTACACAGAGGTGGAGCGGCTGGTGGTGTGATCACCAGAGAGATCAGCGTCGCAGAAGCCTTGAAGAACATTGTTACTGGAGGCGTAGCGGATAGCCAGGGAAGCAGACCAATGGAGATAGCAAATGCTACGCTTGGCAGCCACGATATGAGCAGCAGTGGGGCGCTGAAAGCCTTGGCTGAGGAGACCAACAGTGAAGGAGAGGTCAGGTCTGGTAGCCACAGAAGCGTACATGAGGGAGCCCACCATGCGCGGAAAAGCATCTGCATCGTCCAAGGAGGCCAACGGTGTGGCAGCCGTCACTGGTTTGGTGAGGCCATGGTCCTTGGAGAGTGGAGTGGCCTGAGGAGTGGATGCACCAAGCCCGAACTTGTCAGCCACACGTTGTGCGTAGGTGGCCTGGGTGAGCGTTACATGACCGTGCAGGTCGTCATGGGTGATCTGAATCCCAAGATAGTATGTGAGAGGTCCCATGTCTGTCATCTCAAATCAGCAGGAGAGCTGTTGTTTGAGAGTATCCAGAATAGAGAGGGACGGTCCAAACAAGATAAGGTCATCCACGTAGAGAATAACACCGAGCAGGTTTGATCCGCTGCGGAAATACACAGAGTGGTCAGAGTGTAGGCGTTGGAGTCCTTGGACCAAGAAAAATTCGTGGATCTTCAAGTTCCACTGTCGTGGAGCTTGCTTTAACCCATACAGGAATTTGTTGAGCTTGCAGACATGATCGGGATGATCTGGGTAGACGAAGCCCTCTGGTTGAGTCATGTAGATAACTTCTTTCAGATCACCATTGAGAAAAGCGCTCTTGACATCCATTTGATGAAGATGCCATTTGTTGCTGGCGGCCAGGGAGAGAATCACCCTGATGGAGGAGTACTTGGCCACCGGTGCAAAAGTGTCTTGATAGTTTACTCTGAGGACTTGGCTGAATCCCCGTGCAACAAGACGTGCCTTGTGGCGATCAGGTGTACCTGCACTGGTCAACTTGGTCTTGAACACCCACTTACATGTGACGATAGGTGTGCTGGGTGGTCGAGGAACTAGATCCCATGTATGCTGTTTTTGAAGCTGAGAGAGCTCCTCTTGAGCTGCTTGACGCCATTGGTCTGCATCTGGGCGGCGCATGGCATCTTTGAAGCTGGTGGGATCTACTACTTGTGTGAGTAGTGCTGTATGGTCGAGGTCGTCGTCTGCCAAAAAGTTGGTTGTGGACAGAAAACCAAGCTGAAGGAATGTCGGCGGTCTGGTCAGTCTGGCTGACCGTCGGAGTCCAGATTGTGAAGGAGTGTCGGAGGCATCCTTCTGTGAGGCAGTAGGAGCAGGACGATGTTCTTCTGGAACCACAGGAGGGAGAACACCAGCGTGGTCGTCAGGTGTTGGGTCGACGGAGAACTTCTGCAGAGGTGGTGGTGTTGTTGCAATGTAGACGGTAGGCGTGACTGCTGGTGGTGTTGTATCTCGTGCTCGGTTGAAGACGCTTTCATCAAAGATAGGCTATCTGCTCCGAATCACGCGTTTGGACTCTGGATCCCAGAGGCGATAGATGTCCCGTGTCTCGTATCCAAGAAGAATGCAGACTTTGGATCGTGGGTCCAACTTGGAGCGTTCTTCTGGACGCACCCAGGCATGCGCTGTGCACCCGAAGATACGTATGTGGCCCAGATAAGGCTTGTTCCCAGTCCATACTTCATAGGGTGTGGATGCACCTGCAGGCAGCTTAGTTGTGGGAAGGCGATTCGTGATGTAGGCTGCAGTATGAAGAGCTTCAGCCCAGAACGCGGATGAGAGGCCGGCCGTATGAAGCATAGTCCGGACTCTTTCGAGAATGGTTTGATTCATCCTCTCTGCTTTGCCATTCTGTTATGGAGTATATGGCACTGTAGTTTGGTGGTGAATACATCTTTCGTCGTAGAAGGCTTTGAGGCTGCGATTGACAAACTCTGTCCCGTTGTCAGTTCAAATTTTCTTGATTGTCAGGCTGGTCTCATTCTCAACCTGTCAAACCCAGGTTTTGATCTCTTCAATAGCGTCAGACTTGAAGCGAAGAATCCGGGTCCAGACCATATGCGAGTAGTCATCCAAGATGACGAGAAAGTAGTGCTTGTTGGAGAGAGATCCTTCCTTGATGTAGCAGAGATCCATATGCACGAGTTCCAGACACTCGTGGGTCCCATGTGACGGGAGTGAGTGAAAAGATGCTCTGTGTTGTTTGCCGGTGATACAGCCGTCACACATTGGTGCTTCTCGGTCTTGCAGCAGATTGTCTAGTAGGTCGTGGGTAACTGAATCTGCAGCCATTTTGGTTAGAGTAGGATAACTGACGTGTGCCCGTCGCTTGTGCTAGAGTTCTGTCATGGTGGATGGAGTTGTTGTTTTGGCTGATGTAGATGAGGAAGCCACAAATGCCATTTCTTGTGTTTTTGGATGTCTTGAGGGTTCAATGGTGTCAAGGACAGTTAGGTTGCCCATGCGAGTGGCCACTACTGCCAGTTGGGATGCCTGGTTGTACACCTTGCAGTTTTTATCAGTGTCAAACACAACTTTGAAGCCCTTGTCGTTGAGCTTTGTCACTGAGAGGAGATTTGCTGCAAGGTCTGGCACGTAGAGTACATCCTCAAAAGTTCTTATGGCTGGCTTTCCGTTGCACTTGATGCCAACTTTGACGGTTCCTTGCCCATAGGCAGGGATAGTCCTTCCATCACCGAGGCGGACTTCTCGTGGTGTCAGAAAACGTTTGAAGTTGATGAACCAGTCTTTCTTGCAGGTCATATGCTTCGTGCAGCCAGAGTCCATGATCCAAGCCACAATCCCAGCGGCCAGAAGAAGGGCGCTGTCGATAGACCACAAAGCCAATTCTTCGGTCACAAATTCTTCTTCTGTCAGGGTGTGATGTGCTGTCTCTTCTGTTGTTGAACTGTAGATTTGATGTTCTGGCTGCGAGGCTGGCATGTCTTTGTCAGACAAGACTGGTCCTTCAGATAGGAGATTCAGCTGAAAATTGTCCTCTTCATCTGATGACTCCTATGCTTTGGTAGACCCTGTAAGGAAAGCAGCCACAGTGGACATGTAGGTGGTCAGCATTGCTTGATGGGGTCGGTGAGCTCCATAGTGGCGAGTGAAGTGTAGACGTCGTTTGGGACAGTCCACGACAATGTGTCCCTTCTGCTTGCATGTCAAGCACACTCGATCCGTCGGTGGAACAAAACCCCTTGGTGAATGTGGGGTTGGTTGGTCTCTGTTGTTGAAATGAGTAAGGGATCCCTGGCTGCCGTTCCCATAGGCTCCAAACTTCTTCGTCCTTTGTCCTTGATATTTATTCACAAGACCGGTTTCACCTCCGTTGTCTTTGACATACTATTCTTCAACCATCATGAGTTCTTTGACAGCCTTCTCCAGAGTCAGAGAATACGGTTGACTTCCAAGTGGCGCTGCTTCTGCTGCTGCTGCTGCTTCAGCAGCGGCACCAGGTGCCCCACCTGCGGCTCTTCCTTGTGCTCCGATAGCTTGCTGTAATATTGTCCGGAGCTCTGCAAGTTGTGCATCAAAAGTCTTCCCCTGTTTTTGGAAGGTCTGAAGTCGGTTGATGGTGTCTTTGAATCTGGCAGGTAGTCCACAAAAAAGGGTTAGTACCAGAACCCTTTCAGAAATGACTTCTCCCATAGATGAAATACGGCTGGCCAGATGTTTGAGGTGAGACGCATGGACTTCCAGCCGTGTTCCCTCTTCCATTTGTTGAGTATGGAACTCTGTCAGTAGACTTCCCAACTCAACATCGCTTTTCCTTTCATAGCGACTCTTCATAGCCTTCCAGGCTTTCCTTGGAAAGTTTGTTGGATTGTTTTCTCTGATGATGAACTTGAGTCGCTCAGTTAAATTCAGCACGAGGATTGAGAAGGCCTGATCACAGCGTCGTTTCCAGCTGACTTGTTCTTCAGGTGACGCTCCTGCAGGTAATGTGTCGGTAGGTGGATCGCAGACGACGCCCCATAGTCCCTTGTTCAGGAATATCATCTCAATGTTGAAAGCGAAGGTATGGTAGTCATCGCCGTCGAACGGCGCCACTTTGAAATGGTCTCCATTGTTGATTGTTGCCGCCATGGTTGCGTAGATCTGAAGATGCCACCTACTCTGATACCAAATGTTGGAATTTACATAAGCAGAATCTTTAGGAACCTTCAGATGAGGTACTCTGATAGTTCAATTCTCTGGTACTGTGCTAAATTCGTTGGTGATGACTTCTCAGTTAAGAATAGCCGCTTACACACACACAGGCAATCTTGCCTTGGCAATGTCACTGTCTGTGCGATTCAAGAGTATGAACTAAAGGCACAGATACACGACTCGTCTCACAAGCTTTCCAACGGTACCAAGCTTGCTTGAAATGGTTACACACAGACGAAGTAATAGGAAATACAAACCTACATCTACTTATCTGTCTACACTAGCTAGAAGCAAAAAAGGTACAAGTGTTGACTTAATCCGGTCTCCTTGTGTCTGCACAGGATCTTCCGGACACCGCTCGATGATCTCCGATCATCGGCAGGCCGAGGTTGGCGGATGCCCAGCGCCCTCCGTGCGATCCACGGACGAGATCGTCCGGATCTGCGGTAGCTTCTTCATGACCATCGATCTGGCTCGGGTTCTTGGCTTACGATGATGATCCGACCGTATCTCTCGATACCAGCGGTGCTGATCAATCCAGAACGCCCTCGCAGGATTCTTGACCACAGGATCCAGTTTTAGAAAATGAATATCTTCAGCGGTTACTTGGTCCATGCCACGTCAGCAGCCTTGAAGTCGAGAGGAGCTCACGCTCGCACTCTCGCCTCTTTTCCCGGACCACCTATCCTGTTGGTCCAAAACATGCCGATATATTTGACTCTCAGTACAGATATGCTGTTAGCTCTCCGGAGCTCCAATAGGATGAGTAGAGGAAGTAGGGCCGCGGATGGATGGATCAGTGGGACGCCTAAAGAGGCCTGCCCACAGCCATACCATGCCCCGCCATAGGGGAGTCAAAAGAGTGATGACAATCTCACTCTCGGCCCTCTTGTTTTTCTTTTTCTTGATTTTGTGCCGAGCCCAGTAGAGCGGTGGATCAAGATGATCTGACGGTTGTCCTTTTTCCAACACCTTGGCCTTCAGGTCAAGCGCGACCGGCAGCAGCAGACTTTGGAGCTGTCACAGAGCACATACGTGAGCGACATCGTTAAGCGCTCCAACATGGCAGGAGCGTGCAAGGCCGCTACACCATTGTAAGTGGGAGCGAAGCTGAGCATGACGCATACTCCCCACGGCAAGCAAGAGAGCAGCCGCATGGAAGCAGTGCCGTACCAAGTAGCAGTTGGGAGCCTCATGTACGCAGCAGTCGGAACGCACCTCGACATCAGCCAAGCAGTGGGAGTTCTCAGCAAGTTTGGATGAATCCGGGCGTGCCACATTGGGAGGCGGTTAAGCGGGTGTTGCGCTACCTGGACAGCAGCAGCAGCCTTTGCCTCACCTTCAACGGAAACAATAGCCCCATCCTCATCAGCTATAGCGATGCAGATTGGGGAGGTGACCTGGACGCAAGGAGGTCCACCAGTGGGTTCGTGTTTGTACTCGGGGGAGGTGCAATCAGTTGGAGGAGCAAGAAGCAAGAGTGTGTTGTCCTCTCCTCCACCGAAACTGAGTACATCGCCTTGACTGAAGCAGCAAAGGAAGCTGTGTGGATGCGTGAGCTGCTGGCAAGCCTTGGACAGCAACAAACCACAGCGACTACAATCTACTATGACAACATGAGCGCCATTGCTCTGACCAAGAACACAGAGTTTCACGCCCGCACCAAGCACATTGACCTGCGATATCACTTCATCCGCAAACTCATGGCGAAGCAGGTGGTACAGATCAAGTTCTGCCCTTCAAGCATGATGCTGGCAGACTTTCCGACCAAGCTGCTGGCAGCGCACCGCTTTCAGCAGCTGAGGGGACAGTGTGGACTTGTGTGATTTTTATTCTCGCAAAGTGGGAGAATGTTGGATATGGGGTGCCAAAAAAGTGACCAAAGTGGGTTGCTCGATAAAAATCATCAGGCCACAAAAGTGAATAGAGGAGGTTTTGCTGGTTCTGTAGCACTTTACCGAACTCGATTGGGAGTCCGTTTGAGGGAGATATGGATTTTCAAGGTTTGATGGCAATGGGTCCGGTTCAAGTGAGGGCTCCTGCACCAATGACGGCCACAATTATTGGCCAGGGAGATTTGGAACGGCCTTCAAGGTAGAAGGCGGCAGGAGGACCTTCAGGGAGCTTTAAGGAAGGTCCCCACCAAGATTATTGGTTGTGCACATGGCAGGCATGGTAATTCTCTTGTGTGAGAGTGTGACTGCCGCTCATCCCGCAAGGCTAGGAGTGTGCTACAAGATGAACTTTGACAGAGTGGTTCTTCCAGCTTCATGTGCCAAATGAGGCATACGCAGGCTTGTCAGAAAGCTGTGCTAATGTACTTTCTCACTTTAGAGTCAATTCAGACATTCGTGTTCTTTGCAAACCTACATTTGCTTCCGTAATTTCTTTCTGTGCAACCTGCAACTCCCTCTCATAAACAGTTGGTGCTGCCTAGGAAGCTCTTGGTGAGCCTGATCACCTCCCTGAGGGCTGCCCCAGTTTCCATCAAGATCCACCTGCAGCCAATCATCCGGCTGCCATGTAGAGCTTCCTTCTGAGTCCAGGTCTAGTTCTTCATGACTTCCTTGTGTTTCTTGTCTGCAGCGCTACCCCAATTTTGCTGCATTGTCATTGTGCATGACTTTGCTGAATGCCGTTGGGTCGTCGGTGATGGTGAGAAAGAGGAGCTTGAGGTTAGAAGACTAATGTAAAGATGAAAAATTGCATAGGTTCACCAGCTCCTCCAGCAGTTTCTGTTTGTTTGTTCAGCACTTGGATCACCACAATGGCTCCATGGGACCATCCGCACCATGGTTGAGGCGTGTAGACCTCTGTGACAGCTGCTGCTACTTTCTTGGCTGCTCCTCCTTGTCTGCTTTGGTTGCCGGGTGCTTCCCCTCCTCAGCTCCCTCTACTGCCCTGTCATCAGTACCTGCTGCTCGCTCCTCTTCAGCTACAGGCTCTTTGGCTGCCACTGGCTCAAGAGCCGGTGCAACCATGAATTCTTCAATAGGGCTCCATATCCAGCCCTTCACATCCTTCTTAAATACCACGTCACGGCTACAGATGATCTTGCATGCAGCTCGGTTACACAGGTGGTATCCCATGCTGTTGTAGCCAAGGAAGGCAACCTTCACACCCTTGGCATCAAACTTGTTGTGGTTACCGATAGGCATATGGACAAATGCGGTGCACCCAAACACCTTTAGGTGCATTACAGTTGGCTTGCATTCCATCTACGCCTCCTCCGGCATCATTAGCTTCATGGCACATGTTAGGTTCCAGTTTTTCAGGTTCACGGTAGTGTTGACTGCCCCCGCCCATAACATTGGAGCACAGAGTCCTAAAACAAGGTGTGGAAACGCTCCATGAATGTGCGGTTGGCATGCTCAGCAACACCGTTCAGATACAGTATTACGGGTGGCGTCGTCCCGTGTCGGATCCCACGGTGCTGGAGGAAGTCGCAAAAGTCATTGGAGAGGTACTTGCCTCCACCATCGGAATGAAGTACCTTCAAACGCCTGCCACTCTCATTCTGTGAAACAGCCACCTATGCCTTGAATGCGCCAAAACACTCATCCTTTCTTGCTAGAAAGGACACTCACGTCTTCCACGAATTGTCATCAATGATTGTGAAAAAGTACAGCTTGCCGGACAAGGACTGTGATGGCATGGGAATACAAACGTCAGAGTGCACAAGAGAGAGAAGCTCAACTGCCACCTTCCCCTTCCTAGTGAGCGGGGAGTGAGCTTGCTTCCCTTTGATGCAACTCTCACAGGCCAACGCACCGGGCTGGTTCACCTCCTTCAGCTATAGGCCGTGCACCATCTGCTGCATGGAGATGGTTGCACTGAACCCAAGATGTCTAAGCTGGAGATGCCCCAGGCTGTTGTCGTTGTCTTCCACTCTTGCAGCTACCACTGAGGCAAATTCCTTCTTTGATGCTAGAAAAACATGGTAGAGGCCATTGTCTTTGTCCTCCATTGCAAGAACCTGGCCCACACATGCTGAGATGGTGCAGCCACCATTCTCAAAGCAGACCTGTAGGTCTTGGGAGATGAGAGAAGTAACAGAGAGGAGGTCAGCTACAAGCCCCAGAACATGGAGCACCACCTTTGCATGACGTTCCACATGATTCTCCTTGACAGAAGCATATAGGACAATCTCACCCTCTTTCACCGTTACCTACGCATGATTTTCACCCATGTGCACCCGGCGAGGTTCAATAGCGGTGTAGACGACAAACATCTTCCCATGACAGGCCATGTGCCGAGTGGCTCCCGAGTCAAAGGCAGGTTTGGCAGAGACTTGCAGGAACCTGTTGGTGCTCACAAATCCAGTCTCTCGATCAGCGACATTGGTGGAGGCGTCAGAATGTTTCCCCATTCCTACCCGTCACAAGGTCTGCCTTTTTCTTCCAGCATTTGCACACCCAATTCCCTTCTTCTTCCCACCTCCACTACCATTGGTTTATGCAGCACCACCCCCGTGACTCATGTTGGTGATGAGGACTACATTCAAGCTGCTTCCTCCTTATCCCTCCTTGCGGGGCTCCTTCAACAGCAGGCTCTCCTTCACGTCATCGAGCCAGAGCCTATCGCCACGCTGTTCCAGGGTAACAATGAGAGGAGTGTAGCCACAAGGAAGGCAAGAAAGGATGGTCAACATGAGAACACGTTCCTTGACAGGGTCATTAATTGCAGAAACCTGGTCAGTTAAAGCTTTGACCATGTTGACATAGTCAACCATGGAGCACAACTCATCCATCTTCACCCTGTGAAAGTAACGACGCAGCTGCATGTTCATGAGGATGGACTCAGAAGCAGAAGTAGACTCAAGATTGTGACAAACCACTTTTGGGATAAGGATGTCACAGACAAGGAGTTGCTGTGGTTCGGCAAGGTGGAGGTAGATGATGGCGAGGGCGTAGTCTTGCTTCATGCAGTGGGTACAGGCCTTAGTAGTGGAGAGGGAGGATTCAACAGAGTCAGCCTCACTCACGTGATTCCAGAGTCCCTTCTCCATCAGCACCATCTTCATGTTGTTGCTTCAGTTGAAGAAGTTCTTGCCTTTGAACTTGGCGATGTCGATGTAGGCCACCACAAAAGCGGATGTTGCCATGTTGACTGCAATGTTAGGCCACAAACGGAATATCTCACACACAAGTGTGCTAGAGATGCCTCAAGGGTGAGCCAACGCCTTGTTCTAGCTCTGATACCACTGATAGAATCCTGGGCAGACCTCAGGGAGGTGATGAGGCTCACCAAGTGCCGCTAGGCAGGACCAATTGTATGTGAGAGACACGTTTCAGGTGGCAGAGACAAATATACGGAAGCATGTAACGTTGTGTAAAGGAAGCTAATGGCTGGTTTGACTCATAGATAATAAATTAAGTTAGCACAGATTTCTAACAAGCCTAAGCATGCCTCATTTAGCGCATGGAGCTGGAAGAACCACGCTGTCAAAGTCCACCTCCTAGCACACTCCTAGCCTAGCGGGATGAGCGGCATTCACACTCACACAAGAAAATTACCATCCCTGCCATGTGCACAACCAGTGATTTTGATGGGGACCTTCTTTGAAGCTCCCTGAAGGTTTCCTACGGCATTTATACCTTGAAGGCAGCTCCAAGCCTCCCTAGCCAGTAATTCTGGCCGTCATTGGTGCTGGTAGTGTAGGGGCCATCACTTGATCTGGACCCACTGCCCCCAAAGCTTTAGAATCCATATCTTCCTCAAACAGACTTCAAATTGACTCTTGTAAAGTGCTAAAGAACCAAAAAGAGATTCTCTATTCATCTGCTGCACCTAATGATTGTTTTCGAGTAACCTACTTTGGTCACTTTTGGCACCCTACATCCATCAACACTTAGGTATTCAAGTGAAGGTAACTAGAGACAGCTCTACAATTGAAGCCTGGGAAATTCTGCCGGGGGAGGCAATCGCACATGAGACACTGATGGAGGAATCACGGATGTCGGTCCGACGGGTCATGGATGCTCAGCATGCGTTACCTCCAGTCTCTGGGTCAGCATGCCCTGCACACTCAGGTCTATATGTTCGGGAAAATTTATCCAGAGAGGATTAGCACACCCCCTTGGACCTGAGTGCGGCGAGGATACAGCCAAGGTGCTCTAGTTGGTAATGGAGTGCAGGTGAAGGGAGTGCCTTCGTGAGGAAGTCGGCCAGATGAGCATCTCCACCGATTGGAAAAATGTGCACAATTCCTGATTCCACAGCTTCCCACACAAAATGGTGTTCTACACTGATGCGCTTTGTGCGAGGATGCAACCCACCATCATTTGCAGAAATGCAAAGTCTGGCGGAGCTGTCAATATGGAGTGCCATAGCATGTGGGTGAAATCCCAGTTCCACAAGCAGTCATGTCAGCCAAATGCATTCACATGTAGCTTCACCCAATGCCATTTACTCAGCTTCGGGCCCACTTCGAGCAACACATTACTGCTTTCCACTGTGCCACAACACAGCAATAGTAGAGTTATGGTTAATCCTGCCAGTTTGATACACTCCGTGATCTATGCATACCACATGTGCCATATCTCTACTTCCTAGAAGTTAACTTTTGTGCATGCACTTGTTAGATCACCTGTTACTCGATGAATGAAATATTCATTATTCTAGGGATAGATGCTATTCTATTCAATGAAGATGTTTCAAATAGCTTCACTTTTGGTGGCTGACGGAGGTCATAGTTCCTAGCTGGGCTATTTCTGTCCCTCAAAGTTATCTAGGATATTTGGGTCTGCCATAGTTTAATTCGACAATAACGTTTTGTGGAAGGTATAGAAATGTCATTAGCTAAATCCTTTCGAGTGGATGTTGGTCTTCCCCCCCCCCCCCCCCCAAGCACACCGATTGTATTGGGGGAGTGTATCAGGTAGTGTATAGGACATGTGTGCGATAATGTACACTAATGTAATTGTTCACTTGTGTATGTAATGAACCCCCATCTAGATAAACTTCCCAATACACTGCCGCAATACACTTTTGGCTTGGGGGAGGGGGAAGGTAGCGAGAGCTCAAGCCCCTCTCCCCCCCCCCCCCTCCAAAAATGTTGAAGTATAATGGACAGTGTATCTGTGAGTGTATCTGATAGACACTGTTACAAATACACAAGTGTATTTCTTGAGAAAATGTTCTAGAATTCCTTTTGCCATCAATCTATGTACATCCATGGATTCCTTCAATCACAAACTTTAAGTATTTTCTCGTACGCACAGTGTCCCATGAATACCTCTCATTCAAAATAACACAAAGCAAAACCTTAAGCATGTCCCTCCCCCCCTCCCCCCACAACACAACGAGTGTATTTGGGAGTGTACCGGGGAGTGTATCGTATGTGCATGTGATAATGTACACTAATGTATTTGTTCACTTGTGTATTTAGTGAACCCCAGTCCAGATACACATCCCAATACACTGCCGCAATACACTTTGGACTTGGGGGGGGGGGGCGGGGGGGGGAGCTTGCTCTCAAGACCCCCCCCCCCCCCCCCTCCTCCCAAAATGTGAAAGTGTATTGGAGCAGTGTATCTGTGAGTGTATCTGATAAAAACTGCTAGTAATACATAAGTTCATTTCTCGAGATAATGTTCCGAATGTCCTTTCGCCGTCGATGTACGTACATCCACGTACTCCGTCAAACACAAACTGCAAGTATTTCCTCGTACACACATTGTCCCATGATTACCTCTTATTTGAAAGAACACAAAGTAAAACTTTAAGCATGTCCCTCCCTCCCCCCACAACACGTTGAGTGTATTGGGGGAGTATATCGGGGAATGTATCGTACAAGCATGTGATAATGTACACTAATGTACTTGTTCACTTGTGTTTTTAGTGAATCCTTGTCCAGATACACTTCCCAATACACTGCCGCAATACACTTTCGACTTGGGGGAAGGGGGGGGGGGGTAGCGGGCGCTCTAGACCCCCCCCTCCCCCCAATGTGAAAGTGTATTGGGGCAGTGTATCTGTGGGTGTATCTAGTAGACACTGTCAGTGATATGTAAGTGTATTTATCTTTATTATGTTTGGAACCATCTATGAACGTTGATTGACGGCCATCGACAGAAATTAAAAATGCAAGGATTTGCTCATATGCACACTTTCCCTCCGATGAATACACTAGTTTCATATTCACCGATGGACGTCGATCGGCATACATCTATGGAATTTGCAAGCTACAGAAGCTAGAACTTGTGTCAATTTTTTTTGTAACTAATGTGCCATTAGGGACGGGTTTGTCCCTGCACAGGTGTTGAAACCCGTTGAAACCCGTTGTCGCCCGTTCTATGATCGACCGTAAAGAGGCAATTATTACGGGACAAACGGAGCCCCCACCCCCCAGAAATTGGAAAAAAATATCCCTCGAATTTTGTTTAAACGACTGTGCTTTTGTCGCAAGAGCTGCAGTCAAGATGTTGCAAACGCGACACATGACTTGCCGCAGCCACAACAGACTACTCTGCCATATGAAAAATGGCCTCGATGAGACCACACAAGAAAGAAGAACAAGACAATGTCAGGTAATGTATGACAAACATATCAAGGAAAATCGTACGTCACAAAGGGGTCGCCATAGAGGTACCACCTTTCTTGGTCAAAGAAAGGGAACCTGTCGGGCCCTGCTACCGTGGGGTCCAGCAGGTGCCCAGGCAAATACAAAAATAAAACCCCAACCCCGCCATACAACTAGGGGGTTTGCTTGAAGTTTGGAGAGGGAGGGGGTGGTATCAAGAATATGTGTGAGAGCTCACAATGGCCAAATTTCAAACCCCTTAGTTTAATAGGTTGAACCGTTGGGTGAAGGCAAGTGCCATGCTAAAAGAAAGGGAAAATGTCAGGCCCCGGGGGGCTACCGCGGGGCCCGGCAGGTGCCCGGGCAAGTAAGAAAATAAAACCCCAAACCTGCCGGGCCCCGCGACCGCGGGGCCCAGCAGGTGCCCGGGCAAGTAAGAAAATAAAACCCCAAACCCCAGGTCCGAATTGTTTGAGGGAGATATGGATGTTTAAGGGTTTGGTGGCAGTGGGTCCGGTTCAAGTGAAGGCTCCTGCACTACCAGCACTAATGACGGCCAGAATTATTGGCCAGGGAGGCTTGGAGCAGCCTTCAAGGTTGAAAAGCGGCAGGGGGGTCTTCAGGGAGCTTCAAGGAAGGCCTCTATCAAGAAAATTGGTTGTGCACATGGCAGGGATGGTAATTCTCTTGTGTGATAGTGTGACTGCCGCTCATCCCGCTAGGCTAGGAGTGTGCTAGGAGGTGAACTTTGACAGGGTGGTTCTTCCAGATCTATGCACCAAATGGAGAGTACGTAAGCTTGTTAGAAATCTGTGCTAATGTTTTTTTGTATCCACGAGTCAAACCAGTCATTCGCACTTTCTTCACGACTTCACACGCTTCCATATTTTTGTCTCTGCAACCTACAACTTGTCTCTCACATAAAATTAGTCCTGCCTAAGCGGCTCTTGGTGAGCCTGATCACCTCCTTGAGGGCTGCCTAAATTTCTATCATCTCTCTCTCTCTCTCTCTCTCTCTCTCTCTCTCTCTCTCTCTCTCTCTCTCTCTC
>SZWC01013752.1:53681-68868 GCA_023375785.1 Penium margaritaceum | reverse complement strand
TATCTATATCTATATCTTTATCTATATCTATATCTATATCTATATCTACATCTATATCTATATCTATATCTATATCTATATCTATATCTATGTCTATGTCTATGTCTATATCTATATCTATATCTATATCTATATCTATATCTATATCTATATCTATATCTATATCTATATCTATATGTATATCTACATCTATATATATATCTATATATACCTAGAACCGGTGTACACGAGAGCGGGGAGCAACGCCGAGGGTAACGCAAAGACGGCCCGGCGGGTCAAGTTTGCCAGAGTGAGAGGGGGGGACGAGGAATACAATGGCCATAGTGCCCCACACCACGACCTGAGTGAGATCCGCACGCCGACCAAAGAACAGCTCGAGAGGCGTGGTGTCCAAAGCGAGAGGCTTGTGCAGAATCAGGTTCCACACCCAAGTACGGTAGCGCGCAGCCTCAGACTAGAAGCTCAGACCACGATCAAGAAAACCAGCCTCAACCATCATAGTGCGGACTCCCTCAATAAGGGTGCGGTTCCAGCGCTCCGCGACCCCATTCAGCAGAGGAGAGTAGTGGGTGGAATGATCATGGACTATGCCCTCACGATCAAAAAAGGCCGCGGTATCACCGAAGACCTCACCGCCATGATCAGAGCAAAAGAGGAGGAGCAGATGGCGACTCTTACGCTGGACAGATGCGTACCAGGACTGGATGGTCGCTGCGACTTCGCTCTTGGTGCGAAGGAAGAAGACCCATGTAAAATGGGAGTAGTCCTCAATGAGGCTAAGCAAGTATGTAGCGTGCTCGGTAAGGGACTCGTCCTAGAGAGGACCGAGGATGTCGGTATGAACCAGCTCGAGAGGAACCCCTCTTCCCTTACACTACTGTGTGGAGCACCACACTGTGGTCAGAATGTAACTGACCTCATCTAAAACGGACCAGTGTGGAGGGAGAACATGTCAGAAACGTGGAGGGGGTTGAGTGTGTGTCCTACGGGGTGGAACTCGCTACTCGAGTCCACCCGTTGGCCGGCGAGAGAGAGCTCGCCGGCACTCGCTAAACAAAAGGTCATGGCCGTACCTGCCCCACGTTACAACGTGCCCACAAACTGAGTTTTGACACATTCTGTGTCTGTCTAAACAAACACGAACTCACAAGCAAGACTAAAGTAGGTCACCAAGGCATTGCAGTTCACAAACAAACAAGCACGACAGTGTATTGTCTTGAGGACAAATGTGAGCTCTCCAAGAGTAGAGCAGCGTCAACGTGAGTGTATCCTGAGGCTGCGCGCCAGCTGCCGGACTCGTGTCTGCTCCCCCAGTCTCCCGTACTCTCTGCCTCCTCAGGGATCTGCAAGGCAATGGACGTGAGCCAAGAGGTCACAGTAAGGACAACAACAACAACACTCCCCCATGACCACACGGTGAACAGATTGGCGCACAAAGCATCACTGATACGAGCAACACCACAAGAACAACGATGACAAACAACAACAAATGCAGCTTGAGGGCAGAGGTCAGTCCATAGGACAGGCAGGATGCAACCCCAAAGAACGTGTGGCCGGTAGAAACTTCGTGCGGCTAACGGCCTTTGTGAGAAAATCAGCGCGCTGTGAGTCGGTGCCGATCCACATGACTTGAATCACATCTCGATCCACAAGATCTCGGATGTAGTGATGCTTGACGTTAATGTGCTTCGTGCGTGCATGGAACACGCCAGAGTTCTCTGTGATGGCCTTTGCACTCTTGTTGTCACACCGAAGCACAGTGGGAGGATTGGAATGACGCAGCTCATGCAACAGACGCACCAACCACACACTCTCGGTTGCACCAGCTCCGAGTGCCACGTACTCTGCTTCTGCAGTGCTGCAAGCGATGCAGCCCTGCTTGCCACTACGCCAAGAGACGGCAGTTCCTCCAATGAGGAAGATGTAGCCGGTGCGACTCTTGCTGTCAGGACTCCATGCCCAATCACTGTCTGTGTATCCATCGAGGACCACGCATGCCTGCCCTCGATAGTGAAGTCCTAAGCAGGCAGTGGAAACGACATACCGCACGCACTGGACCGCGGCCTCAAGCACCCGTCTGCGCGGCGCCTGTGAGAATTGTGCAAGCAGGTTAACTGTGAAGGCGATGTCCGGACGTGTCGTCGTAGCCAGGTACATGAGCAATCCAATGACCCGCAAGTACGAGGTCACATCAACCAACTCCCCCAGCTTTGCTGGATCATCGACCTTCAGGGCGTCTTGTCCATCCGGGGTGATCGGGGTTGACGTCGTACGCACGCCGCTGAGCATCTCAGCAAAGCGCTCCCCCAGAGAGAGGGCGTATCGCTCCTGATGGATCAGAAGCGTCCGCCGAGCACGATCACGGACAATCTGCATGCCCAGGAACACTGTGGCCTCTCCCAGGTCTTTCATCTTGTATGTCGATTGTAGCACGCCCTTGGCTGCTTCGACAACCTTCAGGTCAGGCGAGGCNTCCAATGACCCGCAAGTACAAGGTCACATCGACCAACTCCCCCAGCTTTGCTGGATCATCGACCTTCAGGGCGTCTTGTCCATCCGGGGTGATCGGGGTTGACGTCGTACGCACGCCGCTGAGCATCTCAGCAAAGCGCTCCCCCAGAGAGAGGGCGTATCGCTCCTGATGGATCAGAAGCGTCCGCCGAGCACGATCACGGACAATCTGCATGCCCAGGAACACTGTGGCCTCTCCCAGGTCTTTCATCTTGTATGTGGATTGTAGCACGCTCCTGGCTGCTTCGACAACCTTCAGGTTAGGTTAGGCGATCAGAATATTGTCAACGTAGACCAAGATTGCTGAATATGGAGCAGTGGTCCGAGAGAGAAAAAGTGATGGGTCCGCCGTGCTCTGGACATAGCCCGCTCGTAGGAGCGTGCCGGTGATCTCCTTGTTCCAACAGCGAGGTGACTGTTTCAAGCCGTACAACGCTTTCCGTAGCCGGTACACGCGGCCGGTGCCATCCTCGAACCCTGGGGGCTGGACCATGTAGATCTCTTCTTCCAGCTTACCATGTAGGAACGTGTTGTTCACGTCCATTTGGTGGAGTTCCCAGTTGTGCTGAGCCACCTGGGACAGCAGACCCAGAGCTGTGGTCGTGCGTCCAACTAGTGCAAAGGTTTCAGTGAAGTCGATCCCTTCCACCTGAGAGAATCCTTTCGCAATCAGTCTTGCTTTGTAGCGATCAACTGTGTTGTCTGGCTTGAGCCTTTTTCGCAAGACCCACTTGGCCTGAACGGCCTTCCGTCCGGGTGGCATGTCGACAAGCTCATAGACCCCATGCTCATTGATAGCCACCAGCTCAGCCTCGCATGCTGCACGCCATTGTGCCGCATCTGGCCCGGCCAAAGCCTGACGGAGTGTGCTGGGGTCTGACTTCACTCCCATCACACTAGGGTCAGGAGCCGCAGTACCTCCACTGCGCGTGGCCAAGGCATAGGCTCGAGACGAGGGGCCGACGGTGACGGTGGACTCTGCGGAGTCTGCAGCAAGCTGGCGCTCGTGAGCAAGGAGAGCGAGGCCTGTGTTACAGCCAGGGTGCACTTTAGTGAGCCCCTGTGTGCTGAGGCCCAAGGCCCTTGTATCGGGGTCTCCACTGCGTACACTACGAGTAGGACGAGGGCGGAGACGTCCGCCCTCACCTCGTTGGTATGGCTCTGGTGATGGTGCAGCTGGGACAGAAGGAGGACACTCATCTGACACAGACAGGACAGGTGATGTGTTAGGTGAAGCCGGTCCATTGACTAGGAAGACGGAAGACGGGGATGGCACAGGTGACCTGACCGGTGATGCAGACTGCGTAGGAGGTGTAGAAAACATCGGTGACTCTACTGGTGACACAGGTACTAGGGACACGGGCAGCGTTGGTGGTGCAATCGGTGACGTAGGCTCTTGCATCGGAGAGGATGCGGGAGGAACGGTGGATGTAGGCAGGACAGGCGGTGCAGTCAATGTAGGCAACAGAGACGACGTGGGCATGCACGCAGGTGGGTGAGAAGGACCAGTAGCGCCAAGTGTGACTGGGGCAGTGTCAAAAGTTGTCACCTCATCCTCCCTGTGCGCGGGATCGTCCCACACCGAGGGGAACGCACCTGTGGGATGCCACCAGCGGGCAGGTCTCGGAAGGAGATACGCTAAAAAAAAAGGGCGTCCCAAGACTCGACAATGCACCGACGACTGGGGTCCCAGAACCGCTAGGCCTTAGAGCGTGAGGCCACGCCTAGGAACGCACAGACGCGGCCTCTAGGGGAAAGCTTGGACCCTTGCTGTTCTGGTGTAAACCAGACGCAGGCAAGGGACCCCCACACACGCGCGAGCCGGAGGTCGGCACGACGTCCGTACCACATTTGGTGTGGGGTGTGTGTGTTCGGGAGGGGGCCGTGAGGGATCCTGTTCCAGACCCATGTCATGTAGGCCATACCCTCAAAGGCAAACGCTTCAGGCATGCCACTGTCTACCCGCATGGAACAAACTGTATCCTCCATGGTGCGGTTCCAGCGCTCTGACACGCCATTTTGCTGTGGCGTGGCTGGGGCGGAGAGGTTGTGAAAACTCCCACTGAGGCAAAGTAGCGGTCCAGATCTCCCATGAACTCACCGCCTCGATCAAAGCGGAAGTTCAGGAGGGTATGGCCGGACTGACGCTCAGCCATAACGAGCCACGTGCGAACAGCTAACGCCGCATCGCTTTTGAGACGCAGACTGAAGACCCACCACTTGCGAGTGAAGTCGTCCGTGATGGTCAGGACGTATCGCCCTCTGTCATCGTGGAACTCGACGGGGAGGGGTCCTAGGATATCAGAGTGAACCAACTCCAGGGGCTTGAGAGCCCGGGAGTCGGACAGAGGGTATGTGGCGCGGTGCATTTTGCCTTGAGCACATTGCAGGCAATCGGTCTTGGGCGGCGCCTCAAAGGACACTGCGTCAAGACCGAGCGCAGGTTGGGTGCGAAACAAATGATCTACGGCATCTAAGCGGACTGACACAAGTGTCTATGCAGTAGACGCTGAAGCTCAGGCGACAGTGTGCCTCTGACAAACACTCATGCAGTGGATGGTGCAGTGATGTTGGTGGACATGGGGCAGCCAAAGACGTGATACAAGTCCCCTACTGCCCTGCCACGGAGTACAACTTCAGCAGTAGCACAAACGAAGACAGTGGCATCCTCACCTGTGAATGTGACACTGAGACCCATTCGTGTGCAGGCACACCCAGACAACAGGCAGAGTTCTAGACCAGGCACATACAGCACGTTTGAAATGTAGAGCGGTCCAGATGGTCCATGGAATTGTACCACACCTTCACCCTGAACAGGAACCTCATGCCTAGCAGCCGTACGCACAGACTTCACAGAGCCCACTGGACCAAGCACCACAAAATCACAGCGGCAACATGTCATGTAATGGGTGGCACCCGAATCTAGGATCCAGGTGGCATCCGTCATACGCTCGGTCGACGTGACTGAACAATTGCCAGCAGTGCAGATAGTGGACAGGGGTGGCTCAGCAGACGACTGCTGAGCCGCACTGACGTCAGGTGTCTGCGATTCATCAAGCCACGACAGATCGTCGTGACCTGAGCACACTACGACGAGGACGGGGTACAGACCAGAATCATCACGCGTGACGAATGACTCCACAGACTCAACAGCACACCGTGTCCCACCGCCACCATCCCGACTACACGTCAAGGACTCGCCAGACCTGACTGTGGGACCCCTCGGCTCAGTCAATGCACTCGCACCTCCCTGAGTGGTGAGCCGACGAAGTTGACGGAGCTCGGCGATATCGCGAGCCTTGGTCGCAAGCTGCTGCTCCAGAGGTGGCAGGTCGCTGGTGTTGGCTACGGCTGCATCAGCCGACAGCGGGGACTGCGTGTCACTCACTGCTATGGTGTGTGCAGAGGCGCGCTCATGCTGCTCGAACGCCCGTTGCAGACCTTGCGCAATCTTCTTCCAGATCTTGGGGAGCTTGCACTCCGTGTAGCCGTGCGCTCCACCGCAGTTGTAACACTCCCACTGACGCTCCCCAGTCGGCTTTGAAGCAGCCTGTTCCTTGCCCTCCTTGGCACTCCTCCTGTTGTTTCGTACCTTCTTCCCTTGGACTGCTACAGCTGAACCACCTATTGTTGTGGTGGTTGTCGTTGGCTGTGACGACGGGGAGAAGGAAGGGGAGAGGGCGCGCGAAGCATGAACAGCCGTGACGGCTGTGGCGGATGCACCATGGCAGGCGTCATTTGCTGCTCCAACTCCTGCCACATGTAAGAAGTGTTGCGTCGCCCATGATAGGAGTAAACCCCTATCGGCCATCTCCTGAAGGTTGCTCAGGCGGAAGTTGTCGAAAGCCTTGGCGTACTCGCGCCCGATGCCGATCCTGATGGTCTTGAACGCCATGAGTTGGCCCGGCCCATGCTTCCCCAGGGCCCTGTAGAGCCGCATCGCGCGCCGCCAGTAGTCGGCCGGTGTCTCGTGTCCACCCTGGAGCAGGGAGTTGAAGTCCGACAGCTGCTGTGATATCGTTGCCATGGTCGCGCCCTCAAAGAGAGTAATCGCCAGCCCCCAGGCGCCGCATGGATCAGCTCCAGCACGAGTGCATGGATCTTCCAAGAAAGGTTCGAAGTCAAGAGTGTACTCCTCGGGGACGGCCTTGAAGAGGCCGTACGCTACACAGGCGGCGGTAGCCGTCTGCTGGGGGTCTGTGACCTGGTATTGGATGGTGTAGTACGGATACACCCCCTCACTGACCGTCCACATATAGAACCGTGGCTCCCAAATGCTGTAGCTATCCTCCTGTCGGTAAGTCGGGGGTTCGGTCTCAAACCACTTGGGTGGCTTTGTTATCGACAGAGCTATAGGGACAGCTTATTCTGGCGACGGCGACGGGGGGTCTTCCCTCAACCCTAGACTCATGTGCAGTAACTGCTCTTCTAAGGATGCTGGGTCTGTGGTAACCTTGGACCGGTTGCTTGGGCCTGCTTCACCGATCGGTACTGCTTGGCGTGTCGAGCGGGTTCAACGTCGTTTTTTCTAACTGTGCAAGGCGTAGGCATAACATGCCTTCCTCGTCATTGGTGTCTTCGTCCAAATGTGGAAGGTCGTCGGACGGATCGGCATCAAACGCTCCTAATGCTGCATCGACGTCGGCTACAACCGCACTCTCGACTGTCATCTTGCCCTTGCGTAGGGCATCACGGAGCAGCTTTCGCTGTCGCTCCTGATATTGTAGTATTTGCTGCTGCTCCTGCTGCTGCTGCTGCTGCTGCCGCTACTCTTGCTACTGCTGCTGCTACGGCTGGACTACATCCCGAAACAGCTTGATTAAATCGGCCATTTGCTTGGCTGTCTGTTCAACCTACTGGGCCTGTTGCTCACGCAGTTCTCGCAGGCCGCGCGCCAATGAGCCGAGGCTAGACGAGGACTCGTCCCGCGTTGCACCCGGTGTGCCGCCACTCACACTAAAGGCGGCAATGCTCGCGTCCAAAGTGGAGCCGGACCTGCCGACTCCGGTAGGGGCGTCCTTGGGCATGGTGTTGGGATAGCGCAGGTGTGCAGCGCTGGTGCTGACATGGCCGTTGAGTGGTGGAGACTCCCGAAATGAAAATCGTCAGCGTTCACCCCGCCCAAGCGGGCGTGGATTGTGTGATGGTCTCCCATACGCTGCTGAATAACTTCGGCAGCGTTTCCCCTGCCCCAGTGGGCGTGGGAAATGTGATATGGCCTGTTTTAGCCAGAAAATCGCCGATGGAACCCCCCCTGACGCTGCCGAAAACCTTCAGCAGCGTTTCCCCCGCCCCAGTGGGCGTGGGAAATCAGGGAGAGGCCGCGAGGTAGTCTTGTGTACCTGAACCACCAATGCCAAACCCAGGGAGAGAGGGGAACCCAGCCGGAAGGGGGAAGGGTAGACCAGAGAGGACCCAAGGGCTGCTGCTGCGGCCAGCGCTGCAGTGACTGCTGCTGCTGCTGCAGCTGATGCTTCTACCGTACCCTGCTGCACGCTCACGCTACTACAGTTGCTGCACCGCGCAGCTGCAGGCGGTGCTGCGGCTGTGCCAGTGTGGCTGCCATGCGCTGTTGCGGCTGCGGCTGAGCGGCCATCACTACAGCCTCAGACAGCGGTTGCGGCCGCTGACTCCTGCTGTTGCACGCTCCTGCACGCTGCTGCCGCTGCTGCCGCTGCTCCTCGCAGCCGTGGGCAGTGGTGCTACGGTTTGGCCAACGCAGCTGAGCCAATGCGGCCTCTGCTTGTGGCTGCCACTGCTTGCTGTTGCCTCACGCTACTGCACGTTGCTGCCGTTGCCGCTGCTGCTTCGCGACTGATGTCGCCACTGCTGCTGCCGCTGCTGATCCGCGTAACTACAGATCTGCCCTCTGAGGATCTTTCCCCGCGTCTCTCATGCGGGACGCGACAAACTTTGGCTCGTGCGCTCTGATACCAAAACAGGAACCCCTCTTTGCTTACACTACTATGTGGAGCACCACATTGTGGTCAGAATGCAACTGACCTCGTCCAAAATGGATGAGTGTGGAGGGAGAACGTGTCAGAAACGTGGAGGGGGTCGAGTGTGTGTCCTACGGGGTGGAACTCGCTACTCGAGTCCACCCGTTGGCCGGCGAAAGAGAGCTCGCCGGCACTCGCTAAACACAATGTCATGGGTGAACCTGCCCCACGTCACAACGTGCCCGCAAACTGAGTTTTGACGCATTCTGTGTCTATCTAAACTAACACGAACTCATAAGCAAGTCAAAAGTAGGTCACCAAGGCATTGCAGTTCACAGACAAACAAGCACGAAAGTGTATTTTTTTGAGGAAAAATGTGATCTCTCCAAGAGTGGAGCAGCGTCAACGTGAGTGTATCCTGAGGCTGCTGGCCAGCTGCCGGACTCGCGCCTGCTCCCCCAGTCTCCCGTACTCTCTGCCTCCTCAGGGATCTGCAAGGCAATGGACGTGAGCCGAGAGGTCACAATAAGGACAACAGCAACAACAGTAAAATGGGAGTAGTCCTTAATGAGGCTAAGCAAGTATGTAGCGTGCTCGGTAAGGGACTCATCCTAGAGAGGACCGAGGATGTCGGCATGAACCAGCTTGAGAGGCACGGATGCGCGAGGGGCCTCCCTTCTTGCACTCTACTCCTCTGACTCCCTTCGTTACGCTGCCTCCCTTCTAGGTGACCTCCGCTCCCTCTATCGTCGTCCTAACAAGTCCCTTCGGGCCTACTTGGGTCGCGCTGAGCTTCTTCAGAGCGAGCTGCTCACGGTGGGTGCCTCCCTTACAGACCAGGCGTTCGTCACTTCCGTTGTAGCCAGCCT
Source organism: Penium margaritaceum (assembly GCA_023375785.1). Classification (NCBI taxonomy): domain Eukaryota; kingdom Viridiplantae; phylum Streptophyta; class Zygnematophyceae; order Desmidiales; family Peniaceae; genus Penium; species Penium margaritaceum. Next base: position 59,549 of record SZWC01013752.1, on the reverse strand, counting down.
CGATCTTGCCTTCTCGGGCGCTCTCACCTCCTTCCCTCTTGCCTTGATCCTGCAGTACGCCTGTCAAACACCTGGTGCTCTCTGGCCCGCTCTTCTTGATGGCCTCCGTGTGTTCTTTACTGCCTCTCAGCCTGCGGCAGCGCTTGCTGAGCCTGCCCTACCAGACGCTCTCCTTGGCCTTCTTCCGCCTGTAGCCGCCTTTGCTCTCGCCGTCCGGGCTCCTACCGGCGGCGGCGGTGGTCGCCCGCCGGTGTGCTAGAACTGCGATGTTCTGGGTCATCGCCATGACTCTTGTCCTCTCCCCCCAGCTCCTGACCTCTGTTCGCGGATTGCCCGCCAGCATCCTCTTTTGTGTGGTCGTGCCGCTCCTGCCCCGCCCCATAGGCCACTCTACGCTGCTCCTCTTGCCCTGCCTGGCGGCCCCGTGCCCCTTGCCGCTGCTGCCCCCCCTCTGAGTGAGGATGCCATCGTCACTTTGATTTTTCGCGTCCTTGCAAAGGGTGTCCTCAGCGGTCCTCCCCCTAGCGGTATGGTCCCTTCGTTCGACTCTCTTGCCTCATCCGTCTCTTCCCCTTGTCTCCTCCTCTCTCTTCACCCCCCCTTTGTCGACATGCATCTCTCCTCGCACGATGGCCTATTGCCTTCTCTCCGGCTCTGAGCGTGTCGTCTCCCCGTCTTGGGTTGTTGACGGGGCTGCCACGGATCACATGTGCCCTGTTCGTGAGCTCTCCACATCGTTTAGTCCTGTTTCTGTCATCACGACCGTCTTCAGTGGTGATGGTGCCCCATTGCCTGTTCTTGGTGTTGGTACAGTCTGTATGATGTCCCCTGCCGGTGAGCTCTCCATGTCCTTTGTCCAATATGTTCTGGCCCTTCACTTCTCCCTCTTGTCTGTCCCCGCGCTCAATACTTGTGGGTTCTCTACCACTTATGCGCTTGGTCTTGTCGCTGTCACTGATTGCACCACTGGGCGTGTTGTCCTTCGCGGTCGCCACCCCCTTGGCAAGGGCCTTTATCAGGTTCTCGGCCCACATTCTGTTTCAACCCCCGCATCCGATGCTATCACGCTTGTTGCTCTCTCCCGCTCTACCCACGTACATCTTCTTCATCGTCGCCTTTGTCATCTCCCGACTTCCGCCGTCTCCTCTATCCTTCGCACTCTCCCGGCCGACGGATTGTCCGACCCATCGTTCTGTGCCCCGTACACTACTGACTGCACCTTTTGTGTGGTTGGTAGTTATAGACAGCAACCGCACTGCCGTTGGCAGCGGTACCTTGGGCAACAGCAGCACCACCAGCGGCAGTGCCTGTAGTAGCGACACCACCCACGACAATGAGGCCACCGACAGCAATAGCACCACCAGCAAGACCAGCAGGGACAATAGCACCACCGGCGCTAGCCGCAGCACCACCAGCAACACCGGCCAAGGCACCAACGGTATCAGCAGCGACATTGCCAGCGGCGGCAAATCCACCACCACCGGGAATGGCCACGGCACCTGAAGCAACGACGCCACCCAACCCCGCAAGTCCGCGGACGATGCCAGCGTGGGGAGGGTGGGCCACGGGACCACTAAGGGGAGGCGGGGCAAGGGAGTGGTTGAGAACTGGATGGGCCGCAAGGGCATAGACAATGGCCATCAAGAGGAGGGCATGGGGATCACGAGGAGGGGCGGACTACAGGGGAGGGGGCCGAGGGAGAGGCGCACTAAGAGCGACGAGAGCGGAAGTGACAGCCGTAGCCACCGCAGACCAAGGCAAGAGGATGGTGGACTCGTCGACAAGGCCAAAGCCATCGGAGGCGGGAGGACTAGGGGCACGGGAGGAGGCATCGACGAACTGTGCCTTGGCACGAGCGGCTCTAGCAGCTGTCCCAGCTGCCGGAGCGCCGGTGAGTCCGAGCTCAATCATGGTGCTACACGGTGTCAGGGACGGAGCAATCGAGGCGAGGAACAGGCGGCTACAAGAGGACCGAGCAGTGAGATGAGGGAAGAACCATGGTGTTCAATGTGTATTTAGTGGTGTGCGTTAGGGGGGGAAGGGAGAGAGAAGTAGAAGCGAGAGAGGAAACGAAGAGCGAGAGGCCAAGACAGTCGATCGGCCGACAAAACGCACGAGGCACAAGACAGAAGGGGAGAACCGGGGGGCAAAACATAAGACAACGGAGAGATGCAGGCAAGCATGTATGAAAGAGAGGATATACGGGGACGACCACCACAGGAGACAAGAGAGATGACAGCTGGCGGAGTGGGCGCGGCCGGCCACGACAGCACAGGGACGGGAGGAGGGACGGCGACGGAGGCAACTCCCCACGGGGCCGGGAGGACGGCGAGCAGGGGCAAAGGCGTCGGCGGTCGGGGCCCACACTAAAGACGGCGAGGCCCGACGGTGGCGGAAGCAGCGGCGACGAGCGACGGCAGCACCACGGGACACAGGAAGCGGAAGCGGGAGAGCAGAGGCCACAGGCCCGTTCACAGGCTTGATGCCATGTTGAACAGGAAGAATGTTGAGATCAAGAAGTGTGGATTGACTCAACGCAGGGCATGATATATAGGCAGGCTCTGGGCCCAATGGATAGGAGTGCGCCATTCCAACGGATATGGTGCGTATGCAGAATGTCCTAACATCACTCTAACCGTTGAGCTCTATGGACTTGGTAGTGGGGTAAATCCAATCCGGGGACAACACATGGCACGCCCCACTATTTTCAACTACGACAAATTCTAACTACTTTAACGTGCCCTATAAATCAAGCTTGAGAGAAATGAAACAAAAAACAGTCAGAATAAGAAAAGAAAAAGCAACATGTCGTCATGAATTTCCCCTCTTCATTACCTCTTCATACGGCCTGGTTTCCTTTTTTTACCGTGATAACTTCCATTAATGTCTTGTTTGTGTATGCACAGAACGAGCGAGCTTCAAGAAAACAGAAGTGAAAAATAAGGGATTGCAATAAGGTTACAATGTAACCCAAAACTTACACGGATAGTTAATATGCATGTGAACACATCATATATACCATGCATTTATACCTCAATCAGCAACTTTCAGAAAGAAATCATCCAAAAATACCATTTCAAGTTCATACAAACATAATGATAGACCACTAACACATCTTTCTGATGGAGAACTCCCTTTGAGTTCATCATGAATTTCCCCTATTCATTAACTCCTAGTACCACCTAGTTTCTTTTCGTTAGTGGGATGACGTCCTCCGCTGTCTCGTTCGTCTATGTGTGGAACAAGCAAGCTTCAAGAAAACAGAAGTGTAGAAAAAGACAAGAGGCAAGTAGTGCATGCAAAGTGTGAATCGGGCTACATTGTAACATGCACAGTATAATTTTACAGAGGAATTCACACATCTATACATGTTTTAGTAACCTTTCTAGTTCAATTGTGAAGACATGGTGCCATTTATAAGCCCCCATTCGTATCTAAGTACAGCCGACATCATTGACCCAAAGCCATTGAGGTGAATTTTAAGATCAGTGTGTGGATTTCTTAACTGCTTCTGTACATGAAAGCGAATTCTGGGAATGAAATGTCAACCTTTTCTCTTAAAAACAGTATTTATGTGTACAATCCACCACAATTTACATAATGCTTCTTCTCACCAACATGGGGTCACAAAAAAACAGTGGAGGAATGAGGTGAAGATCTTATGGGTAAAACTAGACTGAGTGAAACAATATTCATGAATCATGTTCAGAAAACAAAAAGAAAAAAGTATAGATAATTGCTTGATTATGTATTGATTACATCAAGAATTGGCTTCCAATCGTTTTAAATTATATGTACATACTACTGGAAAAATACAACTTTGTAGCGAACAGACAAGAAGCTTCGCCCACTGGGCCAAAACCACGGTACTTGAGGGCCACTGGCCCTCGAGTCACGTTGCACACGGGCGCTATAGATGTGCTACCTATACATTCTTACGGCTAATGCCTCAAATGTAGCCACATGGCGTAAGTAACTTTCACGCCATCAAAATGGTGCTATTGTACAAGAATTTATGTGTCAAGGTGTTGAAAAGGATGAATGTTGAGATTAGGAAGTGCGGATTGACTCAACGCAGGGCATAATGCATAGGCAGGCTCTGGGCCCAATGGATAGGAGCGCGCCATTCCAACGGATATGGCGCATATGCAGAATGTCCTAACATCACTCTAGCCGTTGAGCTCTGTGGGCTTCGAAGTGGGGTAAATCCAATCCGGCGACAACACATGCCACGCCCCACTATTTTCAACTACTACAAATTCTAACTACTCTAGTATAACAACAGAAGCTAAGATGTCGACTGGCACCGAGCATCACAAATCAACATGAGCCATCGCAGTGCCCTTTTAGCTTGTTCAACATCACGACATAAGCTTAAAAGGTGGTGCAAGATGTACGAGATTCGAGAAGGCCTTTGAGCACATGGTGCAAGACTCGCCCGCTACATCCCCTCTCTTGCATGATTTTCTCCTAAAAGGAAAGCACTAGAGTGGGATCATTTTTTTTTTGGCTTAGAGAGAGAAGAGGGAGACGACGATAATGTTAATCCGATGCCTGATGTTAGAAGCATCGCGTAGGGATTGCAGAGCACATGACCACAAAGGTGGGTGTGGCTTGGATTGTGAAGACTGGAACATGAATTGGAGAATTTCCAACCAAGGAGGAGCAGCACCACCCTGATGGAGATGGAGACCTGAAGCCAACGGAAAAAGATGCATGGAGACAGGAGTAATCCAGGCCACATGCCATGTGCGTAGCCACATGACATGTGGCAGAGGAGATAGGGCAGCAAAAGGGGGAGGAGGAAGGAGATGAGGAGGAGGAGGGGAAGGTGGAGGAGGTGAAGGAGGTGGGGGAAGTGGAGGAGAAGGTGGAGGACGTGGAGGAGGTGGAGGAGGTGGAGGAGGTGGAGGAGGTGGAGGAGGTGGAGGAGGTGGAGGAGGTGGAGGAGGTGGAGGAGGTGGAGGAGGTGGAGGAGGTGGAGGAGGTGGAGGAGGTGGAGGAGGTGGAGGAGGTGGAGGAGGTGGAGGAGGTGGAGGAGGTGGAGGAGGTGGAGGAGGTGGAGGAGGTGGAGGAGGTGGAGGAGGTGGAGGAGGTGGAGGAGGTGGAGGAGGTGGAGGAGGTGGAGGAGGTGGAGGAGGTGGAGGAGGTGGAGGAGGTGGAGGAGGTGGAGGAGGTGGATGAGGCAGAGGACGTAGAGGAGGAGGAGGAGGAGGCGGAGGAGGAGGAGGAGAAGGAGGAGGAGGAGGTGGATGAGGAGGAGAAAAAGGAGGAGGAAAAGGAGGAGGAGGAGGAGGAAGAGGAGGAGGAGGAAGAGGAAGACCAGGAGGAGGATGAGGAGGAGTAGGAGGAGGAGGAGGACGACAATGACGAGGAGGAGGAGGAGGAAGAGGAAGAGGAGGGAGAGGAGGAGGAGAAGGCATACGATGGGGAGGAGGAAATGCAAGGGAAGAGGTAAGGGGGAGGGAGAGAGTGTGAGCAAGGTAAGGATGAAGGTCACGGAAGACAGTGATGGATTCAGAGATGAAAGCAAGGACGGAAGGAGGCAATGCAACGCAGGCGGTGGAATGGTCATCAAGGATTCTTTCACATGATCAGTAAAGAAAGAGAACAGAAGTACTAGGGATAGCGTACGAGGCAAGAGGAGGACGGGAGAGAGGGGATGCAGAACGGTCGGAAGGACAGGGAGCCTTCGGGACAGAGGGCAAGAAGCCGAGGAAGCAGTGGAAGAGAGAGAGAGAGAGAGCGAGAGAGAGAGAGAGAGAGGGAGAGAGAGAGAGAGAGAGGGAGGGAGGGAGGGAGGGCTGGAGGAAGGGTAGGACGAACGGAGGGAGGGATGGAAGGATCAAGGGATGGGGAGAGAGAGAG
>SZWC01013752.1:26894-39916 GCA_023375785.1 Penium margaritaceum | reverse complement strand
CCCCTCTCTCTCTCTCCTCTCTCTCTGTCTCTCTCTCCACTCCCTCTCTCCCTCTCTCTCTCTCTCTCCTCTCTCATCTCTCCTCTCTCTCTCCCTCTGTCTCTCTCTCTCCTCTCTCCTCTCTCTCGTCTCTCTCCTCTCCCTATCTCCCTCTCTCTCTCTTCTCCTTCGTCTCTCACGCTCTCTCTGTCTTTCCCCCTCCTTTTTTGTCTGGCTCTCTCTTCCTCTCTCTCTTTGTCCTTCTCTCTCCCCATCTCTCACTCTCCATCTCTCCCTGTCTCACCCTCTCTCTCCCCCTCGGTCTCCTTCGCCCTCCCCCTCTCTCTCCTCTCTCTCTGTCTCTCTGTCTCTCTCCCCCTCGGTGTCCTTTGCCCTCCCTCTCTCTCTCTCCCTCATCATCTCCATCTCTCACTCTCTCCTCTCTCAGTCTCTCTCCTCTCCCCCCCCCTCTCTCCCTCTCTCATTCTCTCCTCTCTCCGTCTCTCTCTCCTCTCTCTCCCCCTCTCTCTCGCTCTCTCTCTCTCTCTCCCCCCCCCGGTCTCCTTCGCCCTTCCCCTCTCTCCCCTCTCTCTGCCCCTCTCCGCTCTCCCTCTCTCTCTCCCCCTCTCTCTCGCTCTCTCTCTCTCTCTCCCCCCCCCGGTCTCCTTCGCCCTTCCCCTCTCTCCCCTCTCTCTGCCCCTCTCCGCTCTCCCTCTCTCTCTCCCCCTCTCTCTCGCTCTCTCTCTCTCTCTCCCCCCCCCGGTCTCCTTCGCCCTTCCCCTCTCTCCCCTCTCTCTGCCCCTCTCCGCTCTCCCTCTCTCTCTCCCCCTCTCTCTCGCTCTCTCTCTCTCTCTCCCCCCCCCGGTCTCCTTCGCCCTTCCCCTCTCTCCCCTCTCTCTGCCCCTCTCCGCTCTCCCTCTCTCTCTCCCCCTCTCTCTCGCTCTCTCTCTCTCTCTCCCCCCCCCGGTCTCCTTCGCCCTTCCCCTCTCTCCCCTCTCTCTGCCCCTCTCCGCTCTCCCTCTCTCTCTCCCCCTCTCTCTCGCTCTCTCTCTCTCTCTCCCCCCCCCGGTCTCCTTCGCCCTTCCCCTCTCTCCCCTCTCTCTGCCCCTCTCCGCTCTCCCTCTCTCTCTCCCCCTCTCTCTCGCTCTCTCTCTCTCTCTCCCCCCCCCGGTCTCCTTCGCCCTTCCCCTCTCTCCCCTCTCTCTGCCCCTCTCCGCTCTCCCTCTCTCTCTCCCCCTCTCTCTCGCTCTCTCTCTCTCTCTCCCCCCCCCGGTCTCCTTCGCCCTTCCCCTCTCTCCCCTCTCTCTGCCCCTCTCCGCTCTCCCTCTCTCTCTCCCCCTCTCTCTCGCTCTCTCTCTCTCTCTCCCCCCCCCGGTCTCCTTCGCCCTTCCCCTCTCTCCCCTCTCTCTGCCCCTCTCCGCTCTCCCTCTCTCTCTCCCCCTCTCTCTCGCTCTCTCTCTCTCTCTCCCCCCCCCGGTCTCCTTCGCCCTTCCCCTCTCTCCCCTCTCTCTGCCCCTCTCCGCTCTCCCTCTCTCTCTCCCCCTCTCTCTCGCTCTCTCTCTCTCTCTCCCCCCCCCGGTCTCCTTCGCCCTTCCCCTCTCTCCCCTCTCTCTGCCCCTCTCCGCTCTCCCTCTCTCTCTCCCCCTCTCTCTCGCTCTCTCTCTCTCTCTCCCCCCCCCGGTCTCCTTCGCCCTTCCCCTCTCTCCCCTCTCTCTGCCCCTCTCCGCTCTCCCTCTCTCTCTCCCCCTCTCTCTCGCTCTCTCTCTCTCTCTCCCCCCCCCGGTCTCCTTCGCCCTTCCCCTCTCTCCCCTCTCTCTGCCCCTCTCCGCTCTCCCTCTCTCTCTCCCCCTCTCTCTCGCTCTCTCTCTCTCTCTCCCCCCCCCGGTCTCCTTCGCCCTTCCCCTCTCTCCCCTCTCTCTGCCCCTCTCCGCTCTCCCTCTCTCTCTCCCCCTCTCTCTCGCTCTCTCTCTCTCTCTCCCCCCCCCGGTCTCCTTCGCCCTTCCCCTCTCTCCCCTCTCTCTGCCCCTCTCCGCTCTCCCTCTCTCTCTCCCCCTCTCTCTCGCTCTCTCTCTCTCTCTCCCCCCCCCGGTCTCCTTCGCCCTTCCCCTCTCTCCCCTCTCTCTGCCCCTCTCCGCTCTCCCTCTCTCTCTCCCCCTCTCTCTCGCTCTCTCTCTCTCTCTCCCCCCCCCGGTCTCCTTCGCCCTTCCCCTCTCTCCCCTCTCTCTGCCCCTCTCCGCTCTCCCTCTCTCTCTCCCCCTCTCTCTCGCTCTCTCTCTCTCTCTCCCCCCCCCGGTCTCCTTCGCCCTTCCCCTCTCTCCCCTCTCTCTGCCCCTCTCCGCTCTCCCTCTCTCTCTCCCCCTCTCTCTCGCTCTCTCTCTCTCTCTCCCCCCCCCGGTCTCCTTCGCCCTTCCCCTCTCTCCCCTCTCTCTGCCCCTCTCCGCTCTCCCTCTCTCTCTCCCCCTCTCTCTCGCTCTCTCTCTCTCTCTCCCCCCCCCGGTCTCCTTCGCCCTTCCCCTCTCTCCCCTCTCTCTGCCCCTCTCCGCTCTCCCTCTCTCTCTCCCCCTCTCTCTCGCTCTCTCTCTCTCTCTCCCCCCCCCGGTCTCCTTCGCCCTTCCCCTCTCTCCCCTCTCTCTGCCCCTCTCCGCTCTCCCTCTCTCTCTCCCCCTCTCTCTCGCTCTCTCTCTCTCTCTCCCCCCCCCGGTCTCCTTCGCCCTTCCCCTCTCTCCCCTCTCTCTGCCCCTCTCCGCTCTCCCTCTCTCTCTCCCCCTCTCTCTCGCTCTCTCTCTCTCTCTCCCCCCCCCGGTCTCCTTCGCCCTTCCCCTCTCTCCCCTCTCTCTGCCCCTCTCCGCTCTCCCTCTCTCTCTCTCTCTCACTCTCTCTCTCTCTCTCTCTCTCTCTCTCTCTCTCCCTCTCCCTCTACCCCTCTCTCTACTCCTCTCTATCTCTCTCTCTCTCCATCTCTCTCTCTCTTTCCCTCCCTCTCCTCTTCTTCCCCTCTCCCCCTCCCACACTCTACTCCCTCTCCTTTTTTCTCTCCTCTTCTTCTTCCCATCCGTTTTCCTTTTTCTTCCCCTGGCCTTCCCTCTCTCCCCTCTAGTACTCCCCTCCCATTTTCCTCTCTCCCCCTTTTCTATTCTCTCCCTCCCCTCCTTTTTCTCTCACCTATTCCGCCCCTCTCCGCTTCACCTTAATCCCACTTTCTTCTTTTCTCGTGTCGTGTCCTGGTTTTTTTTTTTTTTTCCTACCTGCCCTGCTCCACCATCTCCGGGTCCGCTCGCGCGCCCTCGTACGGCTCTTCTGGACTACGTCTCCACACCTCGGTGAGCTCGTTCCTTTTCTGCCCTTTTCGGTCCTCTTTTTTCCATTCCGCTTCCCCCCTTTTTCCACCTTTCTTCCTCTCCCTTTCTTTTTCTCCCCCTTAGACTACGTCTTCGTGCCCCTTCTTGTTTCCTTTTACTCTTCCTTTCTTATCTTCTTCGTCTCTCCTTCCTTTTTTACTCTTTCTCTCTTGTTTGATTCTTACACCTCTCATTGCGCCTCGTGTGCGCTTTTCTCTGTGCCTCGTGTGCACCGTTGTGCGGTTCGTGTCCGCCTTCTCTGTCTCCTGTTCTCCTCCCCATCCTGTCCTTCCTTTCCCTTCCCCATTATTCCTCCCCTTCCCCTGTCGGCCTCTCTTCCCTTTCTTTTTCTGCGCATGTCATTTTCCTCTCGTTGCTGGCTATTCCCTGCCTCCCCCTTCGTCTTATTGCACGCTGTCCCCTCGTTCTCTCTCCCTTGTTAACTCTGGCCCTGCTTCTGCACTTCCCTGTCTCCGTCCTCTCCCTCGCTCTCGCTCTCTCCTTTTTCTCTCTCTCTCCGCTCACCTCCTTCCCTTTTTTGCACCTCCTCCTGCTTCTCTCCCTCCTCGCCTTCAATTTTCTCGTCTCTCCTCCCTCTCCTATCCCCTCTTCCTTCGCCTCTCTCCCACTGCACTCGCTCCCCCTCCGCCTCCTTCTCCTCGCCCACCTGCCTACCCATCCCTCCCCTCCCTCCTTGCCTTCTCTCCTCTCCCTCCCTCTTCCCTAGTGCTCTCCCTCTCTCTCTCTCTCTCTCTCTCTCTCTCTCTCTCTCTCTCTCTCTCTCTCTCTCTCTCTCTCTCTCTCTCTCTCTCTCTCTCTCTCTCTCTCTCTCTTTCTCTCTCTCTCCCTCTCTCTCTCTCTCCCTTACTATCTCCCTCTCTCACTCTCTCCTCTCTCTCGGTCTCTCTCTCCTCTCTCCTCCTCCTCTCTCTCTCTCTGTGTCCTCTTTGTCTCTATCCTCTCCCTCTCTGTCTCTCTGCCCCCTCTCTCTCCATCTCCCTCCCTCTCCTCTCTCCGTCCCTCTCCCCTCTCTCTCTCTCTCTCTCTCTCTCTCTCTCTCTCTCTCTCTCTCTCTCTCCTTCACACTCTTCCTCACTCTCTCCCTCTCTCTCTCTCTTTCTCACTCTCTCTATCTCCCCCTTCTCTCCTCGCTCTTCATTCCTTTCCTCTCTCTGCTCTCCCTCCCCCCCTCTACATCGGCTCCCCCGTCCCCCGCGCATTCTGCTCCACCGCCTCCATCGTCCCCGTCACTGCTTCATCGGCTCCATCGGCTTTTGGCTCTGCGTTCGGCCGTGGTCCGCGGCGTCGTTCGGCTCTCCCTCGCTCCTCCTCCCTCTGTCCTCCCCTCCGGCACCTGGGCTCCCTCCCTTCGCTGCGTTCGCTTTCACCTTCCTCGGTGGTCCGCATCCTAGGTCGTTCACCGCTGCCGTTCCCTCCCCCTCCTCTCCCCTCGGGCCCTTCCGGTTCCCTCCTGTCCCACTCCTCCTCCCTTCCCCCTTCCCTCCTCTCTGCTTCCTCCGTCCTCGCCGCCACCCTCTCCTCCGGCGCAGCGTCTCTTCCTCCTCCATCGCCCCTTTCCCTTCCTCTTCCTCCCTCCCTCTCTATCCGTCCCTTCCGTCATCTCTGTGTCTCCCTCCCTTCCTCTTCTCTCCTCTCCCTCCTTTTTCTCTCTTCTCTCCCCTCTCTTCTTCTCTCCCCTCTCTCCTTCTCTCTCCCCTCTCGCCTCTTCTCCCCCCCTATCTCCCTCTCCTCTCTCCCCTACCATCTCTATTCCCTTCCTTTCTGTCCCCTCTCTTCCTCTCTCTCTTTCCCCTCCCTACTCCCCTCCCTTCCTCTCTGACGCCCCTACCCTCGCCGCTACCTTCTTCTCCTGCGGGGCCTCCCCTCCTCCCTCAATTTTTCGTTGCCCTTCCTCTTTCTCCCTCTCTCTTCCTCCTATCCTCCTCTCCTTCTCTCTCCCCTCTCGCCTCTTCTCCCCCCCTATCTCCCTCTCCTCTCTCCCCTACCATCTCTATTCCCTTCCTTTCTGTCCCCTCTCTTCCTCTCTCTCTTTCCCCTCCCTACTCCCCTCCCTTCCTCTCTGACGCCCCTACCCTCGCCGCTACCTTCTTCTCCTGCGGGGCCTCCCCTCCTCCCTCAATTTTTCGTTTCCCTTCCTCTTTCTCCTTCTCTCTTCCTCCTATCCTCCTCTCCTTCTCTCTCTTCCCTCTTCTTCTTCATCTCTTTCCCCCTCTCTCTCTCCTCTCCTCTCTTCTCTCTCCATTGCTCTCTCACTCATCCGTGCGCTCCCTTCTCTCTCTTTCTGTCTCTCGCTCTTTTTCCATTGCCCTCCTTGTTCCATCCTCCCATTCCCCCTCACTTTCCTCTCGCATTCTCTCCCTTACCCCCCTTCTTCTCTCTCCTCTCCTCCGTTCTCTTTTTCCTCGTTCTTTTACCTCCTCCTGCCTCGTGCCTCTGTTATCTCCCTTGTTTTTCTCTCGTGGTTCCCGTTCGTGCGTTGCTCCCCTGCCGTCTCATGTGTCGCTCCCTGGTCCTTCCCCTCTTCCCTGTGCTTCGTGTGTCTTGCCGGCCACTCGGTGGCCTCGGCCCCTCTCCTTCTTTCCCCTTCTTCTTCCCTCACTTTACTTCCCCCTCCTTCCCTCCTCCTCTAAAGAACATCCCTAAACACACACTATCCACCATGGTTCTTCACTCTCCTTCCCCCCTCGCTACTCGGTCCTCGTGTAGCTGCCTCTTCCTTTCCTCTCTTGCTCCACCTCTAGCGTCGTGTAGTACCATGCGTGAGCTCGGTCTTGCTGGTCCTCTGGCAGCTACGGCAGCTGCTAGAGCCGCTCGCGCTGAAGCACAGTTTGTTGATGCTCCCTCCCGTGCTCCCAGCCCCCCTGCGTCCAATGGCTCCGGTCTTGACGACGATTCCTCCACCCTCTCTCCTCGGTCTGCCGCGGCCGCCGCTGTCACCTCTGCCCTCGTCGCTCTTTGCGCTCCTCTCCCTCCACCCCCTCTCACACAGCCCGCCCCTCCTTGCGATCCCCATGCGCTCCTCTCGACAGCCATTGTCGATGCCCTCGCGGCTCGTCCTGTTCTTGACCAGTCCATCGCCCCGCCTTCCCTCGGTGGTCTTGCGGTCCACCCTCCCCACGCCGGCATCGCCCGCGGACGTGCGTGGTTGGGCGGCGCCGACGCTCCGGGCCGCGAGGTTACTCCCGGTGGTGGTGGGGTTCCTGCCGCTGGCGGTGCCTCTGCTGGTGTCCTTTGTGCCGTGGCCGGTGCGGGTGGTGGTGCGGCGGCTGGCGTCGGCAGTGGTGCTCTCCCTGCTGGTCTTGGTGGCACCATTGTCGCTACTGGGGGCTCCGTTGCAGCAGGTGGTGCAGTTGTCGCCTGCGCTGGTGGTGGAGCTGCTGTCGTTGGTGGTGGTGCTGCGGCTAGAGGTGCCGCTGCCGTTGGAGGTGCAGCTCCCGCCAGAGGTGCTGCTCCCGTTGGCGGTGCTACTGTCGCTGGTGGTGTCGCTCCCGGGGACCCTCATGCTGCGCTCGCCCGCACTGAGGCTCGCCTCGACGCTATGACCCTGGCCGTTGCTCAGCTTCTCAGCCATGGCCTTTGCCCGGCCGTCTCGCCGATGCCCCTCACCTCCGCTCCGAGCCACGCTGCTAGCACACCCTTCAGCGAGTGGTCTGCTCTTTTTGTCTCGTGGGCGCACATGCATGATCTGTGGGAGCACTACGATCCAGCTCCCACCGTTCCCATCATACACCCTGACCGTGCTCCCCTCGCCTTTCACCTTCTCTATTCGGCCGCCCCCACCGTAGCCCTCCGCCTGCTCGATCGCTTCGCCTCGACCACCACCCTCCCCGCTCGGCCTCGTGAGGCCTAGGCTGCACTTCTGGCTTTGTACTCTTCGGACTCCTTTCGCTCCGCTACCTCTCTCCTCGGCGAACTTCGGGCTCTTCATCGACGTCCTGACAAGTCTTTGGGTGCCTATCTAGGCCGTGCATAGCTCCTACAGAGCGAGCTTCTCGTTGCGGGTGCCTCTCTGACTGATCAAGCCTTCGTCACATCCGTTGTCGCTGGCCTAGGTCTTGCTTTCTCCGGTGCCCTCACTTCCTTCCCCCTTGCTCTCACTCTTCAGGTCGCATATCAAACCCCTGGAGCCGTTTGGCCCGTCCTGCTAGACGGGCTCCGCTCCTTTCAGGCAGTCTCCCAGCCTGCTGTCCTTTCCCCTGAGCCTCTCCTGCCTGATGTTCTGCCTGGTCTCCTCCCTGCTCCGGCGGCTCATGCCCTTGCCGTTCATGCTCCGCCGGGCGGTGGCGGTGTTCGTTCGCCCACGTGCTAGAACTGTGATGTGGTGGGCCATCGTCATGATATGTGTCCACTTCCTCCAGTCCCTGACCTTCGTGAGCGCGTTGCGCGTCAGCGTGCTTTCCTTTGTGGTCGTGCTTATGTTGCCCTTGGCAGTCCTCCCCCAGCTGCGGTCCTCGCCGCTCCTCCCCTGCTTGCCCCCGTTCGTCCGCCACCAGTGCCCGGGGCACCTCCCCCACTTACGGAGGATGCGATCATCGCTCTCATTCGTCACGTGTTAGCTTAGGGTTTGCTCGGCGGCCCTCTGCCTGCTGGTACGTCTCCCGTGTTTGATCTCCTTGCTACCTCTCCCCCTTGTTCCACTCTCGATTCTCCCTGCTGCTGGTCTAGCTTCCACCTCCCCCCGAACAACTGCATTCTACCTCCTCTCCGGCACTGAGCGTGTTGTAGCTCCGTCTTGGGTGGTGGATGGTGCCGCGACCGATCACATGTGTCCCGTTCGCGAGCTGTTTACAGAGTTTAGTCCGTTCTCCGCGATCACATCGGTGTACGCGGGGGATGGGACCCCCTTGCCCGTGCTCGGTGTTGGCACGATTTGCCTTACCTCTTCTGTAAGCCGGGCAGTGCCAACGGCACTGATTACGGCTTGTGGCTTCCTTGAATGTACAAGACAACTGTGGATTTGGAATGTACAGGAAAAACCATGCAAGATCAACCCAAGAACGGGGTCGATCCATCAAGAATTGAGGAAGTTACGCCCGGCCGAAGGTTGGACCGGCCGAGGGGAAAACAGATGACGGGAATTCATCCCCAAGGACCAAGGCTCGACCCTCGGAAGACCCAACAAGGCCGAAGCGCACCTTGGGGCCCGGATAGTCAATGAGTCAAGGATCATTGAGGGCCAAGGGCGCTTCGGAATGGCGCCCCGGTGTGTTATTACCAGAAAGGGCGCTTCGGGCGGCCATCACCGCCGCTAGTGGTGCTGCCAGCGGCAGATTATCGTGGTTCACGGAAACGGCCATATCTCGGCCGTTCCTCCACGGAATGATGCGCTTCTTGGTGCGTTGGAAAGCTGGGAAGATGAGCTACGTGATGCTGGAGCAATAATGCTCATCCCAGGCCCGTTCGGAGCCGCGCACGGCTCGGCGACCTCGGGTCGCCTAGGATGTGTCATCATGTACATATAGTCTTGTATGTTGACACTTGAATAACAAGTACAGTTTACTCCCACTGTGCCACACGTGTTTCCGTGCTCCCCCAAGACGATCCTACGCTTCCGCAACGCCGGGTTGGTGTGCACCGGCATCCCCTTGGTCGCCGTTGCGACCGGTTGGTGCCTCCACCATCCGGTTGAGGCTAGCACACCGAGCCCGGTTCACACTTGGTATCAGAGCCACCCTTGGCTCAGGGGCACAATCATCTACGTGGCAACCTCTCCTGGTCGGCGTAGACCAGCACGCATCTCATCTCTTTGACGGATTCGTGCCCAAGGCCAACCACGCACTCCGGTGACAAGGCGGTAGCCGGAGGACCCGTTGAGGAAGAAGTTGTACCGGACGTGAAGATGACTTCAACCGGCTCGTCCTCGTTGGTCGCGGCGTTTGATGCGCAAGGCAAAATAACAGCAGCCGCAGCGTTGCAGAAGTTGCTCGCCAACATGCAGGCCAAGATGGACTTGTTGGAGAAGCAGAACGAGTATCTCAATCAAGAGCTCGCGAAGCGTCCAGTGACAACACCAGTGGCAGTTGCCACCGCTAACGTACCTGCGGTGGGCGTCCCGAGCCCGCCCAAGCCGGAGNGGACTGGAATTGTACTTCACCGCCATCGGCGTGGATGCCTCAAGGTACGAGGCGCGCCGCGACTATGCCGTGACCCTATTGAGAGGGGCATCGTTGGATTGGTGGGCCGATGTGATGCGGTCCAATCCACACGGCAGTGGAGCAGCAATGGTCGCCGGCATTGCGGCCGCGACCGGAATCTCAACCCCATCGGCTCCAACATGCAGCAGTGGCGACCCTACCCTGAAATGGCCGACCTCGTGGAAGGATTTCACGGAGGCGTTCATCAAGCGCTTCACCGTGGGTGACGTGAGGAACAACGCGCGTGCCAAGCTGCGTCTGCTTCGCCAAACCGGCGGCGTCGCCGAATACACCCGCAGGTTTTGTGAGATCGTCGCCAACTGTGGCTTCGACTCCCACGAATTGTGCTTCCACTATAGCAACGGCCTCAAGAACGACGCCCGCGCTGTGACGGTGATGCACGACCTCAACGACGACCTGTCGGCAATGATCGCAGCAGCCGAACGGTACAATTCGCGCGTGCAACAGGCTCATGCCAACAGCCACAACTCTTTTGGTGGTGGTTATGGCAAGCGGGCCGAGAGCGACGTCGCGCCCATGGAGATCGGAGCGTTGCAATAGCGCAAGTGCTACAACTGTGGCAAGCCTGGCCACATTGCGTGTGACTGTCGAAGTCCAAAGAAGGGCGACGGCAAGGGTAAGCGACAAGGGAAGGGGAAGCAAGCCACGAAGGAAACAGATAAAGCAACAAAGGAGTCGGGAAACGAGGAGAGCCGGGAGTAGATGGCGTTACTCCTGGCTCCTCTCAGCCCAAACCGCCAGTTGACCGCCCACCCGAACGCCTTGCGGCAATTAAGGGGGTTTCCGAGGTCAAGGCATGGGACGCGGGGTATGAGGAGGAGCAGCCCGCACTTCTCTTGGAGGCGCGAGTGAAAGGCGTCAAGGGGAAGGTGGGGAGCCTGCTGGATTGTGGCGCGAGCCAAAGTTTTGTGAGCATGGAGTGTGCTCGGAAGTGGGGCCTTGCGCTCACGAGCAAGAAGCGGACCGCTAACCAAGTGGACGGCACGATTGAAGTGGGGTACCTGGCCCGTCCCCTCTCCATTCGCGTGGGGAAGCTTCGCATAACGACCGTATACCGGGTGTGCCCGATGAAGGATTACGATGTGATCCTCGGTCGTGACTTCCTCCACAAGTACAATCCCGTCGTCAATTGGGAGGCGCGCACCGTCTCAGTCAAGCTCGGAGATAAGGAGTATCCCCTGCCTACGTGGTCCGAGGAAGAGGCCGCGGAGGAGGAGACTTGCGAGGGGGAAGCGCCGCAGCAGTCGGTGCCTCGCAAGGAGGAATCGGCGCCTATGATGCTGAATTTGGTGCAGCTCAAGCGCGCGATTCGGAAAAAGGAGCAGATTTTTCTGGCGTTCGTGCGAGACGTAGAAGACGATTTCGACGAACCAGAGGACGTGGCGCCTGCTATGGCGCATGGGGCGACTCGTAAGCAGCCGAGGGTCCAAGGCAAGTTTGCCGCGGTGCCCGAGGGGCTTCGGAAGGTGTGTACGGAGTTCGAGGACGTGTTCCCCGACACCCTCCCGGCGGGTCTGCCACCAAAGCGGGACGTGGACCATCGCATCGACCTCAAACCTGGAGCGCGCCCGCCTGTTCGTGCAACGTACCGCATGAGCGACGCGCAGCTGCAGGAGCTCAAGAAGCAGTTGACCGAGATGACGGAGCAGGGTTTCATCCGCCCCTCCTCGTCCCCTTACGTTGCACCTGTCTTGTTTGTGCAGAAAAAGACGGGGGAGATGCGCATGTGTGTGGACTACCGGGCGTTGAACGAGTTGACCATCAAGAACCGGTACCCGCTTCCACGAGCTGAGGAGCTCTTTGATCAGCTCCGTACGGCTCGCTTCTTCACAAAGATCAACCTCCGTTCCGGCTACCACCAGATCCGCATTGCAGCAGATGATGTGGAAAAGACGGCCTTCCGCACCCGCTATGGTCACTACGAGTTCCTCGTGATGCCTTTCGGGTTGACGAATGCGCCGGCCACCTTCATGGCGGCGATGAACAACATCTTCAGGCCGTACTTGGATGAATTCATGGTGGTGTACCTCGACGACATCTTGGTGTATAGCAGGACGGCGGCGGAGCATGAGGAGCATGTGAAGAAGGTCCTCGAGATTTTGAGGAAGGAGAAATTTTTCGCAAAACTCTCTAAGTGTGAGTTCGCGGTGGGTAAAGTTGAATTCCTTGGACACATAATTGGCAATGGACAGATTGCCATGGACCCGCGCAAAGTGTCGGCCGTACAAGAGTGGCCGAAGTTGCGTAGTGTGCATGATGTGCAAGTGTTCCTTGGTTTTTTCAACTATTACCGCAGGTTCATCCTTGGCTACGCGGGAGTGTCAGCGCCACTCTCCAATCTCACTCGCAAGGATCGCGAGTGGAGTTGGGGAGTTAGTGAACAAGAAGCCTTTGAGAATCTCAAACGGGCTCTGACCTCCGCGCCGGCCTTGCACTTGGCTGACAGCGGCCGTGAGTTTGAAATGGCGACGGATGCATCGGACCTGGCCATTGGTGGAATCCTTTTGCAGGACTTTGGCAACGGGTCGCAGCCGGTCGCCTACTACTCGCGCAAGTTGCGCGGGGCAGAGCTGAACTACGCCACCCATGACAAGGAGATGCTCGCCGTGGTCGCAGCCTTCAAGAACTGGCAGTGCTACCTCGAGGCGCGGAAGTGCACGGTCTACACTGACCACCACGCGTTGAAGTACTTCAAGACGCAACCGAATCTGAGCCGGCGGCAAGCGCATTGGGTGGAGTACTTCGAGTCGCACTTCAACTACGAGATCGTATACCGGCCGGGTCGCATCAACCCAGCCGACGCACTCTCACGGCGACCGGACCTGATGATGCGGGTCGCGTCTCTCACCATCCACGAGGATGCCTTCCTTGTGAAGCTCTTCACGGAGGGATACGAGGCGCATGGGGAGTACGACGCTCGGAGATTTTTCTTCGAGGCACCGTATTGACGACGGCGCGGCACGCAACATGCGGTGGTTCCCGCGGTGCCCGCACTTCGGCAGCTGATTTTGGAGGAGTGCCATGACAGTGGCCCGAGCGGTCACTTCTCCGTCGACAAGACATTGAAGATGGTGGCTCGCTTCTTTTGGTGGCCCACCATGTCGTCGGAGGTGGCTGAATTCTGCCGGAGTTGTGACGTGTGCCAACGCCACAAGGCGAGGAGGACAAAGACCCCGGGTCTCCTCCAACCCTTGCCCATCCCTGAGCAGCCGTGGCAGGACATCTCCATGGATTTCATCACGGGTTTGCCCACGACAGCGGCAGGCCACAATGCGGTGTTGGTGGTGGTGGATCGCTTCAGCAAGATGTCGCACTTCATTGCGACGCGTGATACGGTGAGCGCGGAAGGCACGGCTCGGCTGTTCCTCGAGCACGTGGTGCGTCTTCATGGCGTGCCGCGGTCCATTGTGAGCGACCGTGACCCGCGTTTCACAAGCAAGTTCTGGCGAGAACTCATGGAGCGGTACGGCAGCAAGGTGCAGCTGTCGACCAGTTTTCATCCCCAAACTGACGGGCAAACGGAGCGGAC
>SZWC01013752.1:0-13259 GCA_023375785.1 Penium margaritaceum | reverse complement strand
TCTCTCTCTCTCTCTCTCTCTCTCTCTCTCTCTCCCTCTCTCTCTCTCTCTCTCTCTCTCTCTCTCTCTCTCTCTCTCTCTCTCTCTCTCTCTCTCTCTCTCTCTCTCTCTCTCTCTCTCTCTCTCTCTCTCTGTCTCTCTCTCTCTCTCTCTAAAGGGTGTATTTCCATGTGCATTGGAGAATTTGAAGAGGGTATGGCCCTTGTAAAATGTATTTGAAAAACAACCGCCAGTAGGTGCCATTATTGTGAAATTGAAAAGCCATTGTACTTGTGTTAATTCATGCACATCAGTTCAACCATCCCTAAAACCTAGGAAATTCATCTGCCTCCTCGTGACCTTATGCTTCAATGTAGTTTGGTTCAACTATAGTGTAGATAGATGACGTATCTATCTGTGGATAACAACTCATTTGGTCAAAACATCCTCTTGCCTAGTTGAGGCATTCAAAATCATTCTGGAGATATTATGTTTGTGATTTATGTTCGATATGAATCGTATCTTGATGTGATCAGTTGCAGGCTCTAAATTCAATGAATGTGGCACAATTAGTACCATGATTGGAATCCATCCACAAATCAACTTTAGAGTATGGTGTACATTTAGGGTATAGAGTTTGACCACAACTTGTGAGATCTATCGACCAACCCTAAACGTTGCTCATGAATATTGCTCCTCAAGGTCCTCAACAAATCTATTTACATCGAATATCAGGCTTGAAAATTTCTTCTTTATGTTTGTAATCCGTTCTTGGTTCCAACATTGCATTTGAATTGTTGCATTGTCAATTGGACCACCTACATGTGGCAGCAATCATTCGGTGAGCATAAAGCAATCAGCTTGTTTGTCTTGTCCATGGTCGTAAGCTTTGGAGGCAACTCCTAGAGAATGTGGTGATCTTAATCATTTCGTATTTGGTTTGTGGAAAATAAAGTGATTGTCTTAGTACCCTCGAGCCGAGGCTGAGAAAAAGTGTATTGCTTGTTTTTCATTGGAATGGAATGTTCATGTAAATCTAGACAAGCCCATGTCACTGATGCTGGTTTGAGCCCTTTTGCCGATCAATTTCCACAACAAGATCATTTGAGTGAATACAGGCAGTAGGTGTCACCTTCAAATCTATTTTCAACATTCGATGGGTTTTCTCAGATATCAGAAAGTAAGTTATGCTGACTCCGGACAGTGCACTTTATTGGCGCAATTATCTAAGGATTCTTGGAAGGTCCATTGATTCTCTTTGATGCATTTATGACCCCCCTTCAAGATCTTCCTTGTCTATCAAACATGGTTGTCAATATACTCATGTACCTTTTGATCATTTTGGTACCAGATAGGTACTACTATTGTATCCAGCACACACCTGATGATTGTGTGTGAATGTTTTGACCATTGACTACCTGTTTGAGGACCTCATCCTTGATGCATTAGGCCACTTGTCGATGTTTGCATTGTTCATGAAAAACAATACACAGAACCAACAATGTTTTCTTAATCACATAGGTAAATTACTTGAAATCATTACATTTCCTACGCATATTTTGTTTTTAAGTGCAAGGCTCTTAAAGTACACGTCGTGTACACGTATTCTGATTTGAGTAATCTAAAATTGGTTTACTGAAAGAGCAAGTTGCATGAATTAGTTATGACACGAGCTTATTTGTGTTTTCCTTGGAACAATGTAGCGCAATGGGATGAGAGAATAACGTCTTGGAAAAGTTGGAAAACAGTTGTGTTTGCCTTGGAACATTGTGTGTGCCTTGGAACATTGTTGCGCAAATGGAAAACAGTTGTAAATGACTTCTCTGTTCAAGTAATGTCAGAATGGCTCATCCAACACATCAATTGATATTATCATGTTGATGGAATGTTACAAAACCACCGTGTTCATTCATTTTTCAAAAATTCCCACAACTTGTTGCTACGATCGATGCACTTAACATTATTTGACAACTTTTTTGTGTTTGTCATGCACATTTTCCATGCATGTCACTCACCCAGTTTCACGTGACTAAGGCACACTAGCATGGATAACATGCCTCTATCCATTGAAAAAACGGTTGCCTTTGTCAATGGGTCATACGTGTTGACCTTTTGCAGCTATGCAAGCCGGGCATATTTTTGAACTGGTGCTAAACCAATTTGGCTTTTGTACCAGGTTCCACCAATGGGTACGAAGGAGTTTGTCCAAGTTTATCATAGTCCAAGTTTGAGGAAGTAATTGCAATTCCCAAGTGATTCATAGACCAAAACATTGCTTGCAATTCACTTCAAATGGTTGTCACTTTCAACGACGACTACATTTGCTTCATTTTGTTATGTAATTGTGTTACATCTCTTCTCACCACAGCTAGGTGTGATTTTTTCTAGAGTTACCAACAAATTATGTCATTAAAGTATTCGGCAGTAATACCATCCTCAAGGTCATGAATACATCTCTCAAACCTCACATGAAGTATTCTTTCACTGCAAAAGATGCCCTCAGCACACTTTCCAACCTAACCACCTTATGCATAGCTCTCACTCTATCACTTGGTGGTTTGATGTGAGGAAGATTTTTTTAGCATTAGTCTGCAATCAACACCCATGTTATTGGTTCAATTGCAACCTATGACATGTTTGGGATAATTGACACTTGCATGGTGAGTCCATTTGAACCTCAAATTGGAATTTGCTTTTGGCACTTGCATTGATGGTGTACTCGGTAGTCATGAAAACGTTCAACAACAAAATTGACCACTATCATGCAATTGTAATTCGTTCCAATGTTAAAATTAACACTCTAGATGGTTTGAACGGTGCATTCTGCACCCACAACACTCATGAAATAGGCACTTCTGTTGAATCGACACTCATAGTATGTTTTTAGTCAAGGAATGTGAATTATGTAATGGGCTTGCCGGTAGTTCCATTGGTATGTTGATTGTGTAGTCAACATACCCATGCCACTACCAATAGTTTCTCTTGAAATCAACACTCAGGTCATAATCACAACCAGTGCATGTTTTGCTTTTATTTTACAAGCCACTTGAGATACGCATAAGTTGCATTTTTTGTCATACTAAAAACTATTCTTTGGTTGTTCATGACATAATTCAACCATTTGGGTTGCTTCAGCACATTCAGTGCTAGATTTTCCATCCTTGAAGTCGTTCACAACATAGGAAACTGTTGGGTTTTTTATTTTTCTGCTTTGGAACAGACAAGAATAAGGATATAAGGACTATTGAATTTTTTACAGCTCAACTGGAGCCTTTTAGCCTTTGGCATTAAAACGCACCGGCAAGTTGGCCACATAGTTTAGGTTTGCTTTATACATTTTCCTTGCGTCGAGCGAGTTTGAGTTTTTTTCCATGGAGAGTTCCTAAGAATGGTTTTTATGCTGAAGTATATTTTCTTCAAGTAAAATTTAAGAACATTTTCCACCTCATTTTTGACCAATGCTTTGATGGAAATTAAACATGAAAATTCTGTTGTGTACAACCTCTTTGGATGCTTTTTTTGTTTCATGTGGGGATAACAAGGTTTTTTCTTTTGTTGTCTTGAAAGTGTCTTGGGTTGTGGAATGATGTACTTGAAACCTATTCTGATGCCTACATGATCTTCACTTTCATATGTTACATGTTATCCCATTTTACAATCCATTTGCGAGAAAAGAACAACTATTCTTTGTGTTCTTATATTCTCGATTTTTATGTGCAGTATAAAAACATGATTTCTGGTTCAGCCAGTTTCATATGCACACAAGGTTCTCATAAAGGGAAAATTCAAGCAAATCAGTAAGCAGAAAAACTAGTTCATGTTTTTTTGCTGTGTCCGCATCGTTACTATGTAACTCCATGCACACTATGTATGCAACATCGAAAAAACATTCCTGTTACATGGCATCCCAACTACATTGGATTCTTTGAACGGTCATTTATGTAGGATGTAATATGTGTTTTGATAAGCAGGCTAATTCTGTTTCACCTACTGTTCAGGCATTCTCTTGTTTTCTTTCCACGTTTTTCACACACAATTTAAACCGTACACACTTTGGTTAGAAATTATGTATTGTATCCAGATTTTTGGGAGAACATGTGACCATTCATGTGGCATCTACTGCTAGGACCAAGTACATGTTATATTGGCCTTTTATACATCATTCTGAATATTTTAGCGGAATTCACTCATATTTTTTCTTCTAAGTGATTTTTTAAATCTTAAATTTCACGAATGATGTAACTTTTAGCACTTTACCACATCATCTTGTTAATTCAAAGCATTATTACATATGAAACATTCGGAGCATGGTTAGAGAACCATTTTTTTGACTCCATAGTGGTAGAAAAGTACTTTGTTTTGAAGCTCAAAACCATGGTGAAAAATTTGGGATAGGGGTTCAAGTGCCCTGCGGCTGCTCACTCAAAGACTCCTTGAGGTGCATTCCTTCTTACAGGAGCGCAACCGACCATTGGAAATCAGTCTTGTCCAACCACCGTGGAATTTGGTTTACATAACCCAATGATGATAAACAAACTCATCCACACTATACGAACACGAGGAATCCATGTGCAGATATATAATCACATGAAACAAACACACACAAGTACACACACACACACACAAACACACACACACACACACACCTCCATACACAAACATTTACACACACACACACACACACACCCACACACAAACATTCACACACACACACACACACACCCACACACAAACATTCACACACACACACACACACACCCACACACAAACATTCACACACACACACACACACACCCACACACAAACATTCACACACACACACACACACACCCACACACAAACATTCACACACACACACACACACACCCACACACAAACATTCACACACACACACACACACACCCACACACAAACATTCACACACACACACACACACACACACACACACACACACACACACACACACACACACACACACACACACACACACACACACACACACACACACACACACACACACACACACACACTGTTGCTAAAATCATCTACAAAAAATGTACTTCTAACAAGCCTCTATATTCCGTTTAAGCCACATATGTAGAAGAGAAAGGGAAGCTACAACAAGAGGCTCAAAAAACATATCCGGAGCTTTCACTACAGTCCATTATTAACTATCCTCCTTCACGATAACATTCTATCAAAGGCTATTGGCACAACCCATTCTTCCAAGAACCCAAAAATTATTGCATCTGTTTAAAGAATTCTCACAATAGTTCCTTCATGCTCTATGAGAACAACTAAGCACTAAATACCTTTAGAAAAACATCTCGCAAAAGGCACAGCAAAGAACCCCAGTTCCAAATGGAATATTTTGGGAGTTTTGAAGAAGCCGCTCCTGGAATTTACTCATATCCTCTCAACGCCTTTGAGGAATTCCTCCATGAAACAGAGATATTCTTTTGCTTCACAGATTTCTTCACCTCACTTCCCTTAAAAAAAGGTGACCCACCTATCAACAAATCTCTCTACAAGACATGGTTTATGTATTTTAAGCTGAATTATTAGAAACAATTGTTAGAGAAATGTCCCCCCAGGTTCTTGAATTCCCATCAGATCAGGTTGAACTGCTTCTGCTCTATTTGCTTCTGCTCATATGTGGGAGATTTCTGATTTGAATTTCCATCACACATCTGTGATGAACACAAACTTCAAAAGTCTTAATTGCTTGTCAAATGAAGATGGAACTCAAGATGGAAGTCTAGACAAATGACTGGAGAAAGTATCTCATCGAATCATAACGAAATGACGAAGAACAGCACGATGTACTAAATAGTCCTCTAGATGCCTAGTGCTGAAAAACACTAATTTCAAACAGTCCGGACCTCTCTGGTTTGTACGATGTGTCCGCGATCAACATAGCTGTGACTGACGCCTCCGTCATTGGTCTGACCAGAGAGCATAGCATTGCTTCGCTCCAGGTTGCCACGCTGGCAATTCCACCAGTCGCTTGCTGCCTCTCTCTCCCTGGCATCACTTCTCAGAGTTGTGCAATACCGTGGGGAATTCATCCAACTAATCCATACACCTATTTCAGAACACAGGTACCACGGGCAGGGGAGGCGTTGGATTACCCTCTCCACTGACCCAAGCATAGAGATGGAGTAGAGGATAGGAGACTAGATAGGCAGAGGGTCAGGAGAGAGTGGCAACCACTCGCTAGGCCCTCTTGCCCATTTTTGCTTCTATCAAGATTGAGTTTGGACTAAAACTATGCCAGTTGTAACACTCCCTCCTTTTTTGGTCTTATCTCATTATTTGATCATAAGGCAACATTTCTAGATTTTTCTCCTCCCTTCTATTTTGTATCATTAAAACTGGTGGGTTTGTGAGCAAAGATCGAGGAGTAGGTGGACAGTGATCAGAGAAACATCAGACAAGAGATCGGACAAGAATTGTGATAGAACCGGTGTCTTTCCTCTTTTCCTCAAATTGCTGGTCATAAATACAGACCACAGTTTACAAAGTTTCCCCAACTGCCCCCCTCTCTCTAATGGTCCGTTGGTCAAGTGGTCAAGCAGTCTAGTAGTCAAGCCCTGTGCACAATGAATGCGTTGCTTCGTGTGTGTGTGTGTGTGTGTGTGTGTGTGTGTGTGTGTGTGTGTGTGTGTGTGTGTGTGTGTGTGTGCCCGGCAAGATAGGCTGTCAAAGATTTTGCTGTGTAGCGAGGACCGAGTTGGAGAGGGCATATGTGAGCCCCGTTCTCTTGCAAAGCTCCATGTGCTGTTTAATTTCAAGCGAATGTTTTTGGATGTTTGCTTCCTGTTGCTTGGTTTCCACATAGACCATTTTCACTTAGCCTTCCGCCACTACATTTGGCACATAGTGGAACTGACGTTTCATATTGTCACGAAGCACAAGGACTTCGACCAAGGCAATTGCGCTCTAATCATCACATTAGATGACTTTTGGTTCCAATTGGTCAAAGCCCAGTTCGCCAAGTAACATACAAATCCTGCCAGCCTCTTGTGTGCACTTGCTTTGAGAGATGTGCTCCACTCCTGTTGATGAGAGGGCAACGGCGGAGTGTTTCTTAGATCTCCAAGATACAGACCCCTAGATAACCTTGAGTACGTAGCCCGACACTGACCTGCTGTTACTTTGATCTCCCAAGAGGTCAGCGTCACAAAAACCAGTGAGAAGATGACCCATTGTTTTTGTGTACCTGATGGACATGGTGGCCCTGTTACACAAGTAGTGGATGCCTTGCTCTGCAGCCGTGATGTGATCTTTTGTTGGGGCTCTGTAGCCTTGAATGAGAATTCCCACTACACATGATGCGTCAGGACAAGTCCCAATGGAAGTGTACATCAGTGAGCCCACCATGCTTGGGTAGAGTTTTGCCTCAGCCGTTGGTGCCAGCATGTCTAGCATTGCTGGCTTTCTGAGGCCGTGATTTGCAACAACAAGGTGGTTATGGCAGCAGCCTGGCCCAGGTTAAAAATTTCAGTCATTTGTTGGACGTAGGAAGCTTGGGATAGAAGATCCTGTGGCTGAAACATGTCATGATTGACCTAGATCCCAAGATAGTAGTTGAGTTGGCCCATGTTGGACATTTCAAATACAAGGGCCAGCTGCTTTTTGAAGATGGACTTAAAAGGGAGAGATGGATAAAAAATGATGAGGTAGTCCATGCACAAAATCACACCCAAAGTGGAAGGATCATGGCCGAATTACACAGGCCCGAGTCTAGATGATGCAGCCCTTGAGTCAGAAAAAGTTCATGGATCTTCGTTTTTCCACTAGAGGGTAGCCTGCTTGAGGCCATGGAGGGATTTGTTTAGTAGGCAGACCAAGTTCTCCCCCTTGCTCAACCAAGCCCTTGGGTTGTGTCATGTAACCTGTTTCTTCCAGATCCGCATTCAAAAATGTCGATTTGACATCCATCTGATGTAGATGCCACTTATTGGAGGCGGAAAGGGCCAAAATAGCTCAGATGGAGGAGTATTTGATGACAGATTCATAGGTGTTGTTGTAGTTCATGTCGAGCACCTGACTAAAACCGTAAGCGACAAGGCAAGCCTTCTACCTTCAAGGGTCACCGTTAGCATCCAAATTTTGCTTGAAGAACCAGTTGCAGGTCACAATGGGGACATTTGCAAGACATTTAACAATAGTCAAAGCGTGCTGCTTCTGAAGTTGTTCAAACTCCTTCACAACAACGGTGTGCTGCTGGGCACTCTCAGGTCTGGCCATGGCATCGTTGTAGCTGGTAGGATCAATAATCTGAGTGATGAGATCAATGTCAGATTCCTGAGAGGCACCAAAGTCATCCACAAGCAAAGCGAAAGCGCTTGGTATGTGAAGAAAGCAAGGTGATCTATGCAGTGTGTGCACAGGTGCTAGTAGGGATTGAAAGGACTGTTGGGAGAGAAGTTGAGCAAGTGCAATGCCAGATGCAGTATGAAGGTGTTCTACAGGGACCACCAGTGGTAGGAAACCCTCATTTTCATCGGAAATAGGGTCAAAAACAAACATCTAGAAAATCTTATTGATGTCATAGGCGTTATCAAGGACAAGAGTCAGTAGAAGGGAGGGTGGATCATTGGCGATGGTACAATCCTGAAAACATTCATTATATATGACACTTCTGCTACAGAACACGGTCTTTGTCTTGTTGTCCCAAAGCCTGTAGGAGTTCCCTCCTTCCTCACATCCCAAAGGATAGCACTTCCTGTTGCGTGAACCTAGCTTTGTCCTGTGCTCTGGGTGAACCCATGCATAGGCAGTGCACCAGAAGATGCGAAGATAGCTGACATTTGGACGGTGCCCACTCCAATCTTCATATGATGTGTGGGATCCTGCAGGCAACCCTTTGGTGGGAATTATGTTGGTAAGATAAGCAGTTGTTGCAACGGCTTTTGCCCATAAATCGGCCCAGAAACTTGCTATATGCAACATGGTCCAATCAATGTCAAGAAGTGTGCAGTTCATTTTTTCCGCCTTCCCATTTTGTTTGGGCGTGAGTGGCACAGAATTTGATGTACAATGCATATGTTCTCAAAGAAGCATTTGAGGATGCTATTGACAAATTCACCACCGATGTCGCTGCGTACCTTCTTAATCTACACCTGGTTTGGTTTTCAATCTCACAGACCCAGGACATGATGAGGTCATGTGCTTCGGATTTGTAGCAAAGAAATTTCACCCAAACAAAGTGGGTGTATTTTTCAAGTAGAGAAAGAAAGTAATTCTTTCCTGACATGGATTTCCTCTGAGGTAACATAGGTCCATGTGCACCAACTCTAGCCGTTTTGTTGTTTAGATGTCTGAGTAGGACGGAAATAGCTCTTGCATCTGTTTTCGTGCAAGGCAGGTTGTGCAATGTTTGCCTGGCTCTCCTGAGATGACTACGGTAGATCATGCACCATTTCTTTACTGGCCATCATGCAGAGAGTCTGACGGCCAACATGGCCAAACCTTTGATGCCAGAGTCCTGCAAGAGTTGATGTGAGGGAGTTCAGATCTGCTTGTGCTACTGATATTGGACTTGATTCAGTGCTTGCAGCAAAGGCCACTTTTAGTTTTGCCCATATTGTGGAAATTGTGGCGGTGGCTTGGTGTCAAGAATGGTCAGGTTGCCTTAACGTCTAGCAATGGTATTGGTCTTGCCGTCCTTGCTTTAGACCTTGCAGCTCTTGTCAAAAACAAATGTGACTTGAATTCCCCTGTCATTCATCCTGGTCAGAGAGAGGAGGTAAGCCGCCAAGTCAGGAACGTAGACAGTGTCTGTAAACAATTGAACAATGGATTTTCCCTCAAGTTCAATGGCTACTCGGACTGTTCCAATGCCAATAGCTGGAATCACAAGGTCGTCCCCAATCCGGACTGCCTTTGGTGCCGCTAGATTGTTGTAGTCAATTATCCATGGCTTCTGGCATGTCATGTGTCTAGTGCACCCGGAGTCAATGATCCATGCAAGAATTCTAGCTGCCACGAGGAAAGCATTGTCGATTCAGCAGAACTCCATTTCCTCCAGGATGAAATGACTGTGGTCATTGATGCTCTCCTGTGTTGTCTTTTGAATGAATGGATCCCCAGAATGTTCATGCATCTTGGGGCATCTTGGGGCACAACAAAATGTTGTGCACCAGAGTTTCCTCGTGTCTCTGTGATCAGTTGATTGAGGAGATCTTGATCCGTTGCATCTTTATCAAAGAGTTTTGTGCCATGTTAGCTGGCCTTGCTGTCCGTGATTTCAGCCAACTTGGTAACCACTTCTTTGACATTGTGGACCACAGAGGTCAGGAAGGCATGGTGCTGTTGCAAAGAATCTCGTCGAGGGAGACAACATACTCAAGAGGTGTGAACCCTCTTTCCACATTTTGACCAGGTGACGTTGGCAAAGCGTTCTCTTCTTCCATAGGGGATCCTTGATTTCTCAGGTTGCTTGGATGGAATGGGAGTAGTTTTTTTATGTTGATGGACAGAGCCATTGTCTTGGCATGAGGATGATGCCAACCTTCCTTGGCCATAACCCCTTTTGTTACCATACATCTCATACTTCTTCTGTCATTGATTTTGAAGGCTGGTGTATAGTTTTGACTCACCTCCGGCTTCTTTGATTAGCTTGTCTTCCATGTGCATAAGGGCCTCACAGGCCTTTTCCATGGTCAACTTGTACAATTCTCCTCTGCTGCCAAAGCTACTACAACTGCACCCATAGCATTCTGTCCACCTTGCTGACATGCATTGGTATCTCCAGCCTGATTGGCTTCGAGAGCCTTCAGCTGTTTGTCCAACTATCTTCATTGATCTTGAAATGGTAGGATTACTTCAACAATAGAATCAAATCTGCATGCAAATCTGATGAAGAGAGTGAGAATCATGATGCGTTTGGATATGACTTTCTGCATACCTATGATCATGCTCCTCTGCATCATAACATATGTAATATGGTCTTCAAACCATTTTCTGTCGGCCATTTTCTGTTGATGGAACTCCTTGAGAAGAATATTGAGCTCAAGGTCACTCACTTTGTTGTATCTCAGCTTCAAGGCATTCTACGCAGCCCTTGGATCTAGATGACGTTGCTGTCATAGAGCAAAGATTTCAGTCATTTTGTGACATGTAATGCAATGATGGAGAAGGCATGGTCACACCATATTTGCTAGATAACCTTTGGTTCTGGGTTGGAAGCAGCGTCTAGTGTCTCTCTTGGTGGGTCCAAAACGTACCCCCAGAGCCCTTTTTTTGGAATTATAAGCTTGATATCAAAGGAAAACTTGTGGTAATTCTCTCCATCAGAGGGTTCAAGCTTGAACTGATCACCGCAAAATGATGCCTTAGTGACTTCGATGCCACAACTCAAATTTCTTCCACTTGTTGTCGTATCATGGAAGTCAAGATAATATTCAAGGCTGTCTGTTGTTATCATTTTGGAGTGTGTTTTACATGAATATGGCACCCTGCTCTGATACCACATGATCACAAAAGTCCCCCCAGGTTCTTGAATGCCCATCACGTCAGGTTGAACTGCTTCTGCTCGATTTTCTTCAACTCATATGCGTGAGAGTCCTGATTTTACATTCCGTCACACATGTGTGATGAGCACACTCTTCACGAGCCTGAATCTCTTGCCACAAGAAGCTGGAACTCAAGATGAAAGTCCAGACGAATGACTGGATAAAGAATCTCATTGAATCATTAAGAAATGAAGAAGAACTACATGATCTACTAAATAGTCCTATAGCTACCTTGTGCTGGAAAAAAAATGTCAAGCAGTCCGGATCTCTCTGTCTCGCGCAATGCGTCTGCGCTTGACAAAGCTGGGGCTGACGCCTCGGTCTTTGGTCTGACCAGACAGCATAGAGTCGCTTCGCTCCAGGTTGCCACGCTGGCCATTCCACCACTCCCTTGCTGCCTCTCGCTCCCTGGCATCCCTTCTCAGAGTTCTTCAATACCGTGGGGAGTACATCCAATTGCCCCATACACATTTGTGAGAACACAGGTACCACAGGCAGGGGAGGCATGGGACTACCCTGTCTCCTGACCTAAGCATAGCGATGGAGTAAACGATAGGAGAGAAGATAAGAGAAGGGTCAGGGAGAGGAGTGGGGACCCTTCCCCTGGCCCTCTTGCCCATTTTCCCTTCTGTCACAATTGAGTTTGGACACAAGCTATGCCAGTTGCATCAAAAATACTTAACAATATCCCATTGAACATCATCAGCACTAACAAGACTGGTTTTGTGAAGGGAAGTAACATATAGAAACCTTATCATGCATCGCACACATGCAAAACTGGACTACCCACAACTTCCACCCATACCAAAACAAACCTCGCACTTCATGTAGAGGAATTTCGTAAGCCATATGACACCCTGCTAGCCTACACTTTTTTTTTCACTATGAAAACAATGAGCTACTCACCGACTTACATCAAGTGGATTTTGGCTACCTGAATCCACTAATGGACTAGTTTCCTTGTTAATGGAAACCTCCAATTAGTACTTCAACAACAAGAATTAGACCAGACTCTTCAAACGATAGCCTTGATTTCATCATGGAAATAAAGCCCCTCAACCAATGTTTCTCATAAAGCATTGAGAAAGAATCCCAAATCCCATATTTCCCTCTCTTCCACACATTACCCAAGCTTTGACCATAATAGAGATGACACGTAAATCCTAGTCAAGGACAAGGCCACTCTTGAAAAGCATACAAAATCTGAAGCTTTAGCAAAGAACTAAACGACCTAAAGGATAAACAATGGAAAACGTTACAAAAATATGTTAAATAAATATCAAATGCAAAGTGTGAATCTCATCAAACCACATGACATACAGAAAGAAACCATTTTTCTAGCACTTCCCCCACCAAAGCCACCATTCCACCACCAAGCCTGACAACAACAACCATCTTCCCACCCTCTGCAAAAGGATTAAAGAGCCACCCATCCCTTTTTTGTATTAGAATGTGGCATGAGTAGTGGCTCTGCCATGGAGAAGAGTCAAATGGTACATCCTGCTGATCCAAAGCATGTCATGCATTGATGGCGCATGGCATGTGGCACCAACGTGACTTTTTTCTCAACATTGACACAAGTGTTATGATTTATGCACTGTTGGCATAGATATAGATATATATAGATATAGATATAGATATAGATAGAAATATAGATATAGATATAGGTATAGATATAGATATAGATATAGATATAGATATAGATATAGATATAGATATAGATATAGATATAGATATAGATATAGATATAGATATAGA
>SZWC01013751.1:62594-75528 GCA_023375785.1 Penium margaritaceum | reverse complement strand
CCCCGCCCCTCCGCGGGTATAGCTAAAGGCTTATCAACACCAAACCCAAAGGCAATGGATTTCTATTAAAAGCAGACGCCCACTCATACCTTGTGACACATACAACTAGAATCAGTGTTGTTTTGTAAGGAGTTCTGTTCCTTATTTTCTTTTGGCACAGTGATAGTACTCACTTTGGTCATTTTTACCATTTCCTTCACTTGGGGCATTTGCGTCCTGCAACAACTGTTGTAGCTTGCGTTGACGTGGCTTCCGTCTTTGTACTCATCACACCTTTTGTTGTCATTGTCTGCATCATGTTGTTGGTGCTCTTTCTCATGCATATCAATGTCACCACTGCCTTTCTCACCTTCCTCAATGTGATAGAAACTTGGGCAGCCCTCACGGAGGTGACCAGGCTTACCAAGAGCGGCTAGGCGGGACCGATTTCATGTAATAGACAAGTTACAGGTTGTACAGACAGAAATACAGAAGCGAGTGTGGGAATTCAGAGAGTACAAATGTCTACATTGAGTCTTGAGTGAGAAAGAAGATCATGACAGCTTTCTAACAAGCCTTTATATATCTCATTTGGCAAAAGGAGCACTGAGATACACTCTGTCAAAGTTGACCCTCTAGCACACTCGTAGCTAACGAGATGAGCGGCAGTCACATTGTCATGCATGAGAAATATGTCTCCCACGACCTGCACGGCCAATAATCTTAAAATGCTCTCTCCTTGAAGTCTCCTGGAGGCGCTCCAGCCGTATTTTCTCCTTGAATACCACTCTTAGCCATCCTGGCCAGTAATCCTTGCGGCCTTTTGTGCTGAAAGTGCGCAGCTCATCACTTGAACCCGCGCCATGATCCTCAAACTTTGGTATTCCATATCCGACTCAAACGGACTCCGAATTGAGTTCTGTAAAGTGCGCTGGAACCTATACAATATCCTCTATACATTCATGCAAATGACTTCTATCTAGCAATCTAGTTTTCTCACTTTCTGGGACCCTCACATGCAGATTATCCAACCTTGCAAGAATAAAAATCACACAAGTCCACACTGTCCCCTCAGTTGTTGAAAAGGATATGCTGGTACAACAAGTTGATGTACTTGGTGCGAGCATGAGAAGCAACATCCTGGTCACAACAATGGCTTTCATGTTGTCACAGTAGATGGTGGTCACTACAGTCTCCTGCTGCCCAAGGCTTGCTTGCATCTCACGGAACCACACAGCCTTGTTTGCTGCTTCACTTAAGGCGATGTACTCTGCTTTGGTGGATCAGAGGGTGATACACTGATTGGTTGGAGAAGTAATCAACTGATTGATTGTACCTCCCTAGAGTAGAAACACAAACCGATTGGTCGACCTCCTTGTGTCCATGTCACCTGATGTAGCAAATGAGGATGGGACTTTTGTTGCCATTGAAAGCGTAGTAAAGGCTGTCTCTCTCGTGAAGGTAGCGTAGTGCGTTCTTAACTGCCTCCCAATGTGGAACACTGAGATTTGTGCAAAACTTGCTAAACACACCCACTGCTTGGCGGATGTCAAGGCGCATGCTGCATACATGAGGCTCCCAACTGTTGCGTGGTACGACACTGCTTCCATGCAGCTGCTCTCTTGCATGCTATGGGGAGTCTGCATCATGCTCAGCTTCGCTCTCACTCCTAGTGGTTTTACGACTTTGCGTGCTCTTGCCATGTGAAAGTGTGTGATGATGTCGCTCACGCATGTGCTCTGTGATAACTACAAGATTTTCTACTACCCGTTGCAATTGACAGAAGGCCAAGGTAGTCATTGAGCTCCCCCATGTCTTTCATGTCAAACATGACAGTAACAGATTATTTCACACTGTCCAAGAGAGATTTGGAATAAAAGGCAATGAACAGATCAACATAGAGTAAGATGAGGACTTGGCTTACCTCTTACATGAGCCCAGAAAGTGCATGGCTAGTTTTGCTACGCACAAACCCAAGGCCAACCATTTGCTCATCCGTTTTGTGGTACCATGCTGGCAGTGCTTGCTTCAGGCCATAGAGGGTCTCACAAGCTTACATAGAAAATCCTTCTTTCCCACCACCGTATACTTGTCCGGCTCCTCCATTTACACATTGTTTTTGAGATCATCATTCCAAACTGCACATATCACATCCATTTGGTAGACCTCCTTGTCCATAGCAGTAGCAAGAGCAAGGATGGCTTGGAAGGATGAGAAATTTGCAACAAGTAAAAATGTCTCACCAAAATCCACACCTCAGTTTGAGCACACCGCTTTGAGACCAGCCGTGTTTTGTACCTGAACACCTTACCATTCGCACCACGCTTGTGCCTGGACATCCAGGGTCACCTAATCACCTAGCTGCCATGTGGAGCTTCCTGAAGGGTCCATGTGTCATCCTTCATGAGTGCACCATACTCCTCATCTGCTATGGCATGCCAATCTGCTACCTTGGCATTGCGCATGGCTTGGTGAAGGTGGCTGGGTCATCGGTCACCATGAGGAAGAAGTGACTGGGGTCCGATGACTCTGCTGATGGTGGAGACATGCATTGGTTCAGCCGCTCCCCTTGTGTTTGCTTCTTTACAAGCCTCTTGGACTGCCGTAGCTGCTCCCAACTGTCTTTTGCACCTTTGTTGAGGCGTGCAGACCTTCATGGCAGATAATGTGCATTGGTTTGCAGCCCTTCCCCATTCAATTCAGTTGCAAGCTCCTTCTATTTCTCAGCTTACTCTACCACAATGTCATTGCTCTATCACCGTCATCTTCCCCGCCACCCTCTTTTGCTACCAGCTCTTCTCCCACGTCTCGTAGAGGTGTAGGAGCTAACGAGAGTGCAGACACAGGGCTCCAAGTCCATCCCTTCGTGTCCTATTGAAAGACCACACCACGACTGCAGATCATCTAGTGTGTAGCGACGTTGTAGATGTTCAAAAGTGCCCCTGCCATGGTTGCCGTTTGCCGTGTTCCTGGTCCGACCACTAGAGAGTGGTTGGATATCCAACCTGATTGCAGATTTGGACTCCTTGGATCTTGCCATGTGATTTTGAGCTTTCAGTTGCTCCATTTGGTTGAGAATTCAGAGAGTTTGCCCTACCCAAAGTTCGGGTAGTGAGGCGGGTGGAATCTAGTACCCGTCCGGGGTGACGGTATACTCCACCGCCGGTGGTCCGTGTTCAGCTCCAACTGGCTCCATAGACCCCGAGGCCCTAGAGAAAGCAACCAGGGAGGTCTTCTGAACCAGGTTGAGCCACCTTTTGACTTGTCAATCAAAGAAAGGCGCTTCGAGCCGTCGTCGGCTCGTGTCGGAGACGACTCACGTCGGTGGCAGCCGAAGGCGGCTCCGCCAAGGGTTGCTTGGATGGGCATAGCAGGGGCTATACCGCTCCGTTCTGAGCGTGCTTGGAAGCGTTGGAAAGCTCAGGTCACCGCCTATAAGAATCTGATGTAGTGTCACAAGAAAAAGTAACCATTAATGATTCACAGCCTTTCTCAGTTTCCACAATCTGTATTGTGCCAGAATTTTGCTCCCTTGGTGTTGTGGCGACCCAAAGCACACATCTCCCTTGGATGTCTCTTTGCACTAAGTAACCGTGCACATTTAGGCACTTCAAGGCACGCTAGGACAGCATTCCTGACAAAGGGTTATGGGCCCACAGCCTTCACCTGTCTACCAAGACATTCACGGCTTCCGCAACGCACGGGAGTGTCGCTCCGAGCAACGTCGCCGTCGCACTTTGAGGCTATCCCTCGTAGAAGTTCATCATGGCGCAGAAGCCGGAGTCCTCGCCCATCCAAAAATACATGGGCGGCCCTAGATTTGGGGTGTGGCGGTGGCATTTCGAGATCTACCTCGCGCACAAGGGACAGCTAGAGCTTATGAAGGGCACGGAGGTTCAAGATGCGAGCGCAACGAATGAGGAGAAGACGGCCTTCGTGAAGAAGAACACGGAGGTGCTGATGCTCCTGTTGTCAGCAGTGCATGAATCTCAGTGGGGCTACATCCACGGCTGTGACCTAGCAGCTGACGTGTGGAAGAAGCTCTGCTCCAATCACAAATCAACATCCCTAGCCAACATGATCTTCATAATGAAGCGACTCTTGACGGTGAGGATCAAGGAGGGTGAGGAGGTCATTTCTGCCATGCAGCAGATTGAGTCTCTTGCCTCACAATGCAATGCTGTGGGGTGGAAGATAGACACAAAGATGCAGGCGATGCTGCTCCTTATGGCTCTACCTTACAGTTGGAGCCCTCTCATTACCGTGCTGGGAGGTTGGGAGGAGAATAAACTCACCTACAGTGCAGTCACCGAATACATCCGCAACGAGGTGCACCGTCGAAGCGGTGGCGAGACCTCATCATCCTCAACTACCCTGGTCACCAAAACGCAAGGTGGCAGCAGCAACAGGAAGCGTGGCGGCGGTAAGGGCGGCGGCAAGAAGGACGCAAAGAGGGGTGCATGCCATAACCGTGGCAAGGAAGGCCATTGGGCCAAGGAGTGTCCGTAGGAGGCACACGCTGGTGGCAAAGGCGCCAAAGGCAAGAAGGCGCTCCTCAACGGCACTAAGAACCACGACCTCAAGGGCGCCAACCGGCGGTGCCTCGACTCAGGTGCGGAGGAGCATACCCAAGTTGAGAAGGTGGGGTTTATCAACTACTCCAAGTCTGCAAAGTCCATGGTGACAGCCAACGACATGGTCAAAGCTGTGGCCGGCCAAGTTGATATGGACATAGAGGTGGTGGTTGGTGCTAAAAAGGCACAATGTGTTATCCAAAATGTACAACATGTCTGCGGTCTGGCTGACATTTTGACTGTGAGCCGCTTGACAAACAAGGGGTACGAAGTGCTCATCCACAGGAAAGGTGCAGTCGTGCGAATGGACGGCGGCGGCGAGGTCGTGCTGGAGGCGAAGCGCGAGGGAGGCGTCTACATCGTTGAGACCAAGGTCATCCCCTCAGCAACAGACACAGCAGAGTCGCAAGCACGTGTCGTCAACCTCGCTAAAGATGGGGGAGCAGACCTGCAGCTGTGGCATTGGCGACTGGGACATTCCTCGCCCGCAGTCGTGCAAGAGATGGCGAAGCGCGACATGGTTCGTGGCCTCAACATCACCGGTGCAGCTGATACAACAGCAGATTCCGCAGAGCACAAGTGTGAGCCTTGCATCGTGGGTAAGGTAAAGCGCAAGCCCTTTGAAGACGGACAACGGCAGGTCGAGAACCTGCTCGAGATCGTGTACAGTGATGTGTGTAGACCGATCAAGACGCCGTCCACTAGGGGCGCGCGGTACTTTGTCACCTTCATCGACGATTGCAGCACTAAACTCTACGTCTACTTCATGAAGCGGAAAAGCGAGGTGCTGGACTGGCTGAAGAAGTACGTCGCAACAGTGGAGAGGCAGACTGGCCGTAAGGTCAGAGCGTTACGCAGCAACAATGGCGGCGAGTACGTGGGCTGCGGCGGGTGGCTGAAGGAGCAGGGGATTGAGTGGCAGCCGACCACTCCGTACACGCCTCAGTCAAATGGCGTGGCAGAGCGTGTGAACTAGACACTACTCACCATGGCGCGGACAATGCTCGTGGACACAAAATTGCCACGGAGCCTGTGGGCCGAGGCCGTGAGTACGGCGTGCTACATCACCAACCTCATCCCAACAACAGTGCTGAAAGGGAAGGGCGGCTGGAAGACGCCGCAGGAGGCTTGGAGCGGGCGCAAACGAAGCGTGGTGCACCTGAAGGCGTTTGGATGCAAGGCGCACGCGTTGGTGCAGGCCGTGCAAAGAAAAGACTCCAAACTGGACCCGCGTGCAAGGGCGTATGCGTTCGTTGGATACGAGAGTGCGCTCAAGGCGTACGGGCTCTTTGATCCACGGATGCAGGACGTCATCACCAGCCGCGACGTCACGTTTGATGAGCATCAGAGCTATTGCAGCAGCACCAACAACATTGACACAGCGTACTCTTCAAAGTAGGGAGAATGGTTCCAACTCCTTGAGCGTGAGGAGGAGCCGACGGCTGCAGAGGTCGATGACGGGTCTTCGGAGGATGACGGTGCTGGAGCGCAGCAGGGCAATGCAGCAGGTACAGGTGCCGCTTGAGCGCAGGACGCAACAGCCGAAGGAAAGGAGCCCGCGGCCGAGGACAACATTGCAGCAAAGCATCAGCGGGACCAGCAGCCGGCGTCGCCAAGGTCGCCGCGTCGCAGCCGGAGGCAACGAAATGCGGCGAAGCGGTATGGCACGAGCACAGGCTGCTGGGTCCGCATGGTGCGATGAATGATGGCAGCAGTAACAGAGTGGACAACTGTGCAAGAGGTGCTTCCACGTCTTGATGGGCAGCAGTGGGGCGAAGCAATAAAATCTGAACTTGCGTCCCTTGCTGAGAACGGCACTTACGAGTTCGTGGATCGGCCTGAGGGGGCGAAGGTGATCAACTCCAAGTGGGTGGTCAAGGTGAAGCTCACCAAGGAAAGCAAGGTGGAGAAGTACAAGGCGCGGCTAGTGGCAAAGGGGTACGCGTAGTATAAAGACGAACACTACAATGAGACGTTTGCGCCCGTCGCCAAGTTCACGAGCATCCGGACGATCCTCGCGGTGGCAGCCGCAAAGGACATGGAGATCCACCAAATGGATGTCAAGACGGCATTCCTGAACGGCATCATCGACAAGGAGATCTATCTTGAGGTGCCGGAAGGGGTGGATGTACCGAAGGGCAAAGTGTGCAAGCTGCGGAAGGCCTTGTACGGGTTAAAGCAGGCGCCCAGGTACTGGTACCAGCAGATGGACGGCTACATGGCGGAGCTCGGCTTCAAACGCTGTGAGTCAGACCACAACGTGTACGTGCGGCGCAGCAAGGGACTCCATCACATTGTCGTTCTCTACGTGAACGACCTGATCCTGTGTTCATTAGATTTGGCGGCTTTGAAGAAGCTCAAGGAGCAGCAGAGCAGCAGATTTAAGATGACGGATATGGGGGAGGTGGAGTATTACCTCGGGATGAGCATCACGCGAAACCAGAGGGCGCGCACGCTTGAGCTCGGGCAGGCCAAGTACGTGGCCGAGGTCTTGAAGCGGTACGGCATGGAGGACTGCAAACAAGTGGGCAGTCCGTTCTCCACAAGCTATGAGCTAAGTGCGGCAATGGCACCGCAAACTAAAGAAAAGGAGAACATGGCGGAGGTGCCCTACCAATCTGTGGTGGGCAGCCTGATGTATGCCATGGTGGCGACTCGGCCGGACTTGGCCTACGCGGTGGGTCACGTGAGCAGGTATGTGGCCAACCCTGGGCCACTACACTAGTAAGCGGCGAAGCGCATCCTCTGGTACTTGCAGGCAACGCGACATGCGCGCCTGAAGTACGATGGAAAGGGGAGGTCAGACCCCTTGCGGCTAGTGTGCTACTCTGACGTGGACTACGCCGGTGATGTGGACAAGAGGAAGTCCACTTCTGGCTATGTGTTCTTCCTTGCAGGTGCAGTAGTCTTGTGGTGCTGCAGGAAGCAGGACTGTGTCGCCACCTCCACAGTGGAGGCGAAGTACGTCGCTCTGGCCGAGGCGGTCAAGGAAGCGGTGTGGCTCCGCAGATTGCTGGGGGAGCTGTGCGTGCCGCAGCAGGAGCCTACGGTGGTCCAGGAGGACAACACCGGCTCCATCTCGCTGACCAACAACCCGACGCAGCACAAGAGGACGAAGCACATTGACGTGCGCTACCACTACGCGCGCGACATGGTGGAGAAGGGACAGGTTGTGCTGTAGCATTGCAGCACGAAGGAAATGCTTGCAGATTGCTTAACCCAGGCACAACCCCAGGATCGACATGTCATCAGCCTTGCAGGGCTTGGGTTGACAAGCTGTGAAGGGCTTGAAGGTGCAGGAGCGGACGAGTGAAGTGTGAACATGAGGCATCCGGCTTGGAAGGTGCACGGGGGAGATGGTTAAAAAGTGCCCCTGCCATGGTTGCCGTTTGCAGTGTTCCTGGTCCGACCACTAGAGTGTGGTTGGATGTCCAATCTGATTAGAGATTTGGACTTCTTGGATTTTGCCATGCGATTTCGAGCTTTCAGTTGCTCGATTTGGTTGAGAATTCAGAGAGTTAGCCCTACTCAAAGTTCGGGTGGTGAGGCGGGTGGAATCTGGTACCCGTCCGGGGTGACGGTATACTCCACCGCCGGTGGTCCGTGTTCAGCTCCAACTGTCTCCATAGACCCCAAGGCCCTAGAGGAAGCAACCAGGGAGGTCTCCTGGACTAGGTCGAGCCGCCCTTTGACTTGTCAATCAAAGAAAGGCGCTTCGAGCCGTCGTCGGCTCTTGTCGGAGATGACTCACGTCGGTGGCAGCCAAAGGCGGCTCCACCAAGGGTTGCTTGGATCGGCGTAGCAGGGGCTATACTGCTCCGTTTTGGGCGTTCTTGGATGCGTTGGAAAGCTCAGATTACCGGCTACAAGAATCTGATGTAATATCACTAGAAAAACTAGTCATTAATGATTCTCAGCCTTTCATAGTTTTCGCAATCTGTATTCTGCCAGAATTTTGCTCCCTTGGTGTTGTGGCGACCCAAAGCACACACCTCCCTTGGAAGTCTCTTTGCACTTAGTAGCCGTGCACACTTAAGTAGTTCAGGGCACGTCAGGAGTTCAGGAGGACACTTAAGCAGTTCAGGGCACACTTAAGCAGTTCTGAAAGTAGAGACGGTATCCCATGGTGTCATGGCCGTGGAAGGCTGCCTTCACCGACTTGGCGTCCATCTTGTTATGGCTAGCAATAGGCAAGTGTACAAATGTGCTAGAATTGAAAACTTTCAGGTGCTTCAAAGTTGTCTTGTGCCTCATTCATGCCTCCTCAGGTGCCCTCAGCGGCACGGCACACATGGGCTCTAGTTTTCTAAGTACACACCCATGTTGACTACTTCCACCCAAAAGGGTGGCGGGAGCTCTATGCCTTGGAGCATGCTACAAACATGCTCCACGAGTGTGCGGTTTGCCCATGTAGCCACATTGTTCAGCTCCGGTAATCCAGGTGAGATGACCGCCTACCTGATCCCGCAACGCTTGAAGAAGTAGCGGAAGGCATTAGAGAGGTACTCTCCTCCACTGTCATTACAAACCACCTTCAATCGTTTGCCCCTCTCAGTCCGTACAGCGGTCATCCACAAATCAAAAGTATCACAACACTCATCTTTTCTAGCCAAGAAGGACACCCATATCTTCCTCAACTTGTCATCAACAAATGTGACAAAGTACAACTTGCCAGACAAGGACTATGATGGTATGAGACCACAAAACTCACAGTAAACAAGAGACAAAATCTCAGCCACCCTCGTTCCTTCCCCTATGAAAGGAGAACATGCTTACTTTCCTTCAATACAACTCTGGGAGGCCGATGCACCAGACTGCTTCACACCCTTGAGCTCAAGGCCGTGGACCATCTACAACATTGAGATGATGGCACCAAATCTGAGGTGAGCATGTTGGCGGTACCACCAGCCAATGTCGTGTTTTCCATACTACCCCGCCAACATTGAGTCGGCTTCCTTCTCCTACGCCACATAGAGACAGTAAAGACTGTCCTTATCTGCCTTTGTAAGAACACAGCCTGCATGGGTAGAGATGGTGCAGCCACCGTTCTCAAAGCGAACATGCATGACTATGGAGATGAGAGAAGAAACAAAGAGGAGGTTAGCTGCCAGCCCCGAAACCTCGAGCACCCCCTTCACATGACATTCCTTGTGCGAGCCCTAAAAAAAAGCACAAAACTTAATCTCACCCTCTCTAACCACCCATTGCACATGGTTGTCTCCCATGCACACCCGACAAGGTTCAATGGCGGTGTAGACCACGAACCACTCTCAACGACACCTCTTGTGCCGCGTGGCTCCTAAGTCAATGGTCTAGAATAATGCAGTGTTGTTATAGACGTGTAGGACCGAAATGGTTGTCACGAATCCACTCTTCCAATCTGCTATGTTCTCGGAAGCGTTGGACTGATTTCTTGCTCCCACTCTAGTAATAAGGTCCACCTTCTTCTTGTGACATTCGCGCGGCCAATAGCCTGACTTCTTATAGTAGTGGCAGTTACCCTTCTTCTTCCCTCCTCCGCCGTTACCCTTGGTTGGTGTAGCACCACCCCCATGACCATAGTTGGTGATGTCAGTATTGTCCAGTCCGCTCCCCCCCCCCCCATCTCCCTTGTGACGCTCCTCCTCAAACAGCAAGTTCTCCCCCATGTCATTGATGGGAGAGCTTGTTGCCACGCTGGTCAAAGACAGCAACCAAATGATTGTAACTGCTAGGAGGGCCAGAGAGGATGATTAGCATGACTACACACTCCTTGATATGGTCCTCAATTGTAGCGAGTTGGTGAGCAAGAGACTTCACCATGTTCATATAGTCAATCATGGATCCGGACTCATCCATCTTCACAATGTGAAAGTGACAACATAGCTGCATTTTCATGAAGGTTTAATTGGAAACATAAGTGAACACAAGCTTTTTCCAAACCTGCTTTTGTGTGATGATACCACGGACAGGAAGTTGCTCTCATTCCGCAAGGTAGAGGTAGATGGTAGTGAGGGCATGGTTACGCTTCTTGTGGTAGGTACGGACCTCACCAAGAGAGAGAGCCTTCAGCCACTTTCTTCTCCTTCTCATCCACCTGGCTTCAAAGACCCTTCTCCATCAACACCATGTTCATGTCGTGGCTCCAGTTAAAGAATTTCTTGCCTTTGAACTTGACGATGGTGACGCCGGCTACCGCCAAAGTAGATGGCGCCATACTAGTACAATGTTCAACCTACAAACGGCTCTCTCACACAGCAGGGTGCAAGAAATGCCTAAAGAATGAGGTCATGCCTTGTTTGAGCTCTGATGCCACTTATAGAAATCTGGGCAGCCCTCAAGGAGGTGATCAGGTTCACCAAGTGCCACTAGGCAGCACAAATTCAATGTGTGGGACATGTCGCAGGTCGCAGAGACCAACATACGGAAGCTTATGTAGAAATACAAGGTGTGCAGATGGCTAAGTTCACTCTTGAGTGGGAGATTTAAATCTTCAAAGCTTTCTAATAAGCCTTTATATGCCTTCGTTGGCAAAGGGAGCACTGAGATATACTACGTTAAAGTTGAAACTCTAGCACACTCTTAGCCTAGCGGTATGAGCGGCATTAACGTTGTCATCCATGAGAATTATGTCTTCCACGACCTGCACGGCAACATACTTGGAATGCTCCCTCTTTGATGACTATGGCTTTCACAAACAAACGACAAATCTGACCAGTGCCGGAGCTTTCACCCGAAGGTCTTTCTCTCATAGTCGTTCATTTTGTGTCATCTTCTTTGTATAAAAGAGAGCGTGCAAGCTGCCCATGACCAGCACATCTTCGAGGTATGAAAGAAAAAGCCAAGCCGCCCCTGACCAGCACATCTTTGGGGTATGAAAGTGAGATCCAAGCCGCCCCTCATTAGCACATCTATGGGGTATAGCTATGCATACAAGAGCCTCTACCATGAGGTGGGCTACAGGAAATGGGAGCTAGGCTTCCCAAAATGTCGGTTCCACCCTACAAAGGGCAGAGAGTTTGAGGAGGGAGCGCACGTGGCCTTGGCACGCAATGGGGGCCACCTCGCTAGTGAAGGGGGCCAAGGCTCTGGCGTGGGTGGAGACGTAGAGCCGGATGGCCGCACACAGGGCTCAGATCCCCGCAATGGACACGTGCTGAGCTAGGACGGTCACCGCCCGCAGTGCCCTGTGTGCGAGGAACTCCACCAAGCACTTTAGGGTCCCACGTGAGAGATAGACCTTGGCTAGGTGGGCCAGGAAGACCCAAATCTCGTCCCCGTGGCCTCCCAAGGTCTCGCAGGCCAGGGGCCACAAGTGGTGTCCTCGTCGTAGTCTCGCCCTATATCGCTGCTCCTTCTCCTCCTCCACGGCCGCGAGAGCCCGTCCGGGCCCTGTGGCTCGGTGTCCCTGTGCATCCACCGTCATGACGTCCTGCACCCACGTGACGCTGAGGTCGAGGTCCACCAAGGTCAGATCCGGTTGTAGGTATCCCCCTCCCCCCCCCCCCCCCCCCCCCCCTGGCAGAGGCACCACGTCGGTCGGCTCCACGCAGACGATAAGGCGGTGCTCCCGGCATACATCAGTCAGCTCGTCACGGATGGCATTGTGAACACGCCAAATTGTGCCGCCCTCCTTCTCTTGCCGGGTCACTGTTGCAGGCTCAAGAGGGTGGGCCCCCATCTGCTCTAGG
Organism: Penium margaritaceum; assembly: GCA_023375785.1. Taxonomy (NCBI): domain Eukaryota; kingdom Viridiplantae; phylum Streptophyta; class Zygnematophyceae; order Desmidiales; family Peniaceae; genus Penium; species Penium margaritaceum. The sequence continues at coordinate 63,305 of SZWC01013751.1, read as the reverse complement.
TGTGCGGGGGGGAGGCCCAGCTAGAGCTCTGCAGGAATCCAAAATTCTGCTGTAGAGAGGATGGTCCGGTCGTCCTCCTCTGACGGCGTGGCCTGGAGCCATAGTGCTCTGCTCCGTGTCACTATGGCCCAGCATCTGCTTTGCGCTTGGCCGCAGCACCCCATGCTTGGTCCCTAGCTACCTTGATAAAAACGGGATATTTTGGCCCTACAGCCCGAATGGAAACGGCCGTTCTGATTCTGCCGTTTCCTGTCTTTTTCAGGGGTTAGGGGGGGGGGGGGGGGGAACGCAGACGTCGCGTTCCTCCCCCACCACCCCCGCCCACGCAGATGAAAAAGGACGTCCATCCATGATGCTGCAGCTGCTGCTGGTGCTGCCTCCGCTGCTGCCGCCGCTCTAAATGCTGCTGCTGCTGCCTACGCTGCCGCTGTTGCTGCGGCTGCTGCACCTGAGCTTGACGCTGCAGTTAGTACGCTTGCCGCTGCCTCGTAGTGCGGAGGATGAGAGTGGAGCCACGGGCAAAGCAATCCTGATGTCCCATGACCAGTAGACGCGGATGACTACTGCGCAACAAACTCGATTGGATGCTCGCGACGGAACAAAGTCGTCGCTCGCGATGGAACGAAGCCATCACTCGTGACGGATCAAAGCCGTCTCTTTGATCTGTCGCGATCAAAGCACCGGCTCCCCCCCCCCCCCCCCCCCCCCCCC
>SZWC01013751.1:16928-36410 GCA_023375785.1 Penium margaritaceum | reverse complement strand
ACACACACACACACACACACACACACACACACACACACACACACATACACACGCAGATATGTTAGAATCACGCTTTTCTTCCAAACCCATCATGATGTGAATCGGAGATTAGAGCATTCATGTCAGGATTATTCCCAACTCCTGTCCTCCATGAGTAGACTTTCGGGAATGAAGCTGATGCATCTTCTAAGACATTGAAGGACCACACCATGTCCAACATTACACCAATCTACATAGTTAAACTTTTTGTCATGTTAGAGGTTGCCATACCCCCATTTTATGTGTCTGTTGATCGGTCTTGTACTCCTCATTTCACAAACAAGTCTTCATCATGTGAATTTTCAATAAAATAGTTATTGTTGGCATCCTGATTGGTTCTTGGCTTCTATGAGTAGATGTTCTCAGATAAAGGTGAAACATCTCGTACAACGTTAATGAACAATACCACGCACCAGCAAAATTGACCAATGTAGGTGTTGAGGCATTGCATCACACGAAAAGGCAACCCGCAGTATTAAGTATCACGGTGCCAAAGTATTACAAAACTCAATACCACAAGACTCAGTACCGTGAGATCCTAGTCTTCTGGTGCGTCATTATTGATACTTGCAATGGTATAATGTCACGTACAATAGTAGTAAAAAGCCTCACTTTTCAAAGAGTATTGCATTACATAATGTACCGCATATTGTCAAACTAGTACAACTTCTATGGCATTCAAGTCTTGCAAAACAATTTGTGTAAATAACTAATGAAGTTCATTTCTATGGGAGAAAATAGGGAACAAAATACTACAACTATAGCTTGTTTCTTTGAGTTTGAAAGTACTATGATACAATAACATGGTACAGTACAGCAATACAGAAGAGGGGTACCCCTCAGGCTGAGTACTGATACCATACCAGTTTCGCAAACAAATACGGATACCGTGATTCCATGAACCTACGGCACAAAGCTGCGGAATACCGCGTTATCGATACTGTCGCTACCGTCCCTAACGTCACATGAGATCACGATATCCAAAAATTACATGATTTTTAACTGAATGTCATTTATCCACTAAGAAGTTAGAGGACCACACATTGTCCCTATGTAATGTACTAAACCAGAAGTGAAAACATTGGATCATGTGAGAAGTGGAAATATCCAGAATTTACATGTAAATTAAGCTATATTACACTTAAGTTTTCTTTGGATATCCTTTCCTATTTGAAATCTCTATTCAAGTACTCCTGTTGGGATCATTGTTGGCTCTTGTTGTTCGTTCGTAAACGTTTTGGGATGAACGTGACAAATCGTCTACCATGTTAAAGACCACACCACACCCCACCGTGAAGTACCAGTGTAGAAGTTAAGACATTGTGTCATGTGGGAGATTGCACATCCAAAATTAGCACGTGCAATTTGCAACATGATACTCACGTGTTTCTCACTAACCCTTTAAGTATTGATGTAATCATGCATGTTGAGATCGTGTTGGCTCCCCTATCCATGAATTGGCATTTGTGGTAGAAGGAAATACATCTTCTAAGATGGTAGAAGATAACATTAGGCCAACCACAATGAATCAATGTAGATGTTTCAAAACATCACCTGAGAGGTTTCCATGTCCAAGACTTGCATGTGTACTTAGAAATACCAAACTCAAGTTATACTTACAATCCCTTTGTTGTGTGAAGTCACAACTAAAGGATTTTGGCTATAATCGTTGTTGCCTCTCTTCAATCATGTGTGGATATTCTAGGAAGAATGTGGCACATCCTGTGTGAGGTTAGAGGATGACACTATGCCTAACTAAAACATACCAATGTACATGCGACTCATTGTGTCCCNCGAGAGGTCGTAATATTCATAACTTGCATGTGCATTTAGCTATATTCTACAGAAATTTTCCTAGAAAACTCTTTTTTATGTAAAGTTTCAAATGAAGCATTCTTATTGGAGTCCTTGTTTGCTCCTATCTTCCATGAGTACACATTCTAGAATGAATATGACACATCTTCAATGAACTAAGAGGACCACACCAAGTCCTTACATGATGCAGCAATCTAAACATGAAGATGTATCACTAGAGAGGTTGGGATATCCAAAATTGTATGTGTGTCTAGTTGCATTGCACTTGCATTTCCCTTAAAACCCCTTTTGATATGTTCCTGGTTAAGAAAAGAGAATTCTTTCCTAGCGAATTGTATTGAGAGGATTCTTTTCTCCTTTGTACACAAGTGGAAAATCTTGGATGAAGGTGATGCATTGTCTCAAACATTATAGGACCACCCTGCACCTAAGTACAATGCACCAAATCTATAATTGAAGACATGTTTTCATATGAGATGATGTGGTATTCAAAACATACATGTGCTTTGAATGAATTACACTCAAGCAATCCTCCTAAACCCATCACTGTGTAAAGTCTCAATACAATTATGCCTATTGGCATAAACTTTGTTTTGTTTTCCATGAGTATACCTTCTATGATAAATGGCTACAATCTTTTGAAACATTAGAGGAACAAACCTTGTCCTACTACAATGTACAAAGAAAGAAACAAAAAAAACGTTTCAAGTTAGAAATTGTGACACTCAAATTTGCATGTGTTTTTAGCTAGGTTACACTCGCATTTTCTGTAGTAAACCTTCATGATACAAAGCCTTGATTATTTCATTCTCATTGGGATTGTTATTGGCTACCGTTGTCCATATCTGGACAACCTTGGATGCAATCAACACCTTCTAGGATAGTGGAGGACCACGTTGGGCCCCACCGCGGTGTACCGGTGTATACACTACGATGTTTTATCACATACGTTGTTGTGATATCTAAATTTGTACATGCTTTAGCTATGTTACAATCATCCTTTCCTTGTTAGTCCTCCATTATGTGAATTTCTAATAAAAGAATTCATCTTGGGATCCCTGTTGGATCCCATCGTCCATGCTTAGACTTTCTAGAATGATGATAAACACATCTTCTGGAAAATTATAGGACTACACCATGTCCCTATATGATGCACCAATCTAGACGTGAACATGGTGTCACGATGGCGATGGGTCCGGTTCAAATGATGGCCCCTGCACTATCAGCACCAATGACGGCCACAATTATTGGCCAGGGAGGTTTTGAGTGACCTTCAAGGTAGAAAGGCGGCAGGAGGACCTTCAGGGAGCTTCAAGGAAGGTCCCCACCAAGATTATCGGTTGTGCACATGACAGGTATGGTAACTCTCTTGTGTGGAAGTGTGACTGCTGATCATCCCGCTAGGCTAGGAGTGTGCTAGGAGGTGAACTTTGACAGAGTGATTCTTCCAGCTCCATGTGCCAAATAAGGCTTGCATAGGTTTGTTAAAAAGCTGTGCTAATGTACTTTCTCACTCAAGAGTTGATTCAGACATTCGTGTTCTCCAAAAACCTACATTCGCTTCCGTAATTTCTCTCTGTGCAACCTGCAACTCCCTCTCACAAACAGTTGGTCCTGCCTAGGCGGCTCTTAGTGAGACTGATCACCTCCTTGAGGGCTGCCCCAGTTTTTATCAGTGTTATCAGAGCTAGAACAAGGCTTTGTCTCATCCTTGAGGCATTCCTTACACCCTGTTGTGTGAGAGAGCCGTTTGTGGGCTCAACATTGCACTACCATGGCGACATCCGCTTCGGTGGTGGCCGGCGTCAACATCGCCAAGTTCAAAGGCAAGAACTTCTTCAACTGGAGCAACAACATGAAGATGGTACCGATGGAGAAAGGTCTCTGGAGCCAGGTGGATGAGAAGGAGAAGGAACCAGTTGAAATCTCCCTCTCCCCTGTCGAGGCCCGTACCTACCGCGAGAAGCGTGACCGCGCCCTCGCCACCGTCTACCTCCACCTCGCCAAACGGCAGTAACTCCTCGTTCGTGGCATCCTCACCATTGTTGTCCTGGGTGTTCGATGGAGGGCCCCTCCATCGACATCGGGACATCGATCCGCATCGATGTCCCATCGATGCTGATGGGAACCCCGAGCGCAATCTAGGCTGACCGAGAGACCCAGCAGCCCCTCAGACACCAGTGGACCCCTGAATAACCGGAAAATCCCAACGTTGACGAGTTCCACTCTCGGCCATTTTTGTGGAAAAACATATATTTTTCCATATCTTCATACAACTGTATGGTTCTCTACATGTGTAATTGCCATGTGGCATAGTAGGCTTGAATCAACCTACTGGGCATGCCATATGGCATCTTCTCATGGCAAAGCACATCCATGTTGTCCGGAGGTTAGGAGATATGCTACGCCCCAATCACAGACATACATTGTTCCAGCCTGGCAACACGTCAACATACATTCTGCTTTCATGGCTACATGCATTACCTCGTGACAATTGAACATCCCCCTCCTATTGTAGCCGTTGGATGAAATGCAGGATCGACGGTTTCGGTCCTTTCCATGGAAACTGTCGATCTGAGGGTCATGTCAAACCAACCCCCTTGTCCATTTGACCTGACCTCCGTCCCCGTCGCGGCGACTGTCGGTTCGAATGGAGAGCGCAATAGAGAGGAGGCAGTCAGACGCCTCCTCTCTCTTCGATATCGGCCTCAACAGTTAGCCATTGCCCGCCAACTGTTGAGGCCGTCCAGCATGAGCTCTCAGGCAGGGAGCTCCGCCAATGTCTCTACGGCATCAAGCCAGTTCGATGCGGCCAGGTGGAACCCACCAAAGAAGAAACCACTCTGTGGTGACTTTCTCACCAAAGAGCTCAGCAAGCACACTGAGCCGTGACCCACATAAGCCAAGAATCCAGGCTGGCGTTGCGGCTCATGTGGGAAGAAAGGGAGTGGGACATGTGACCGCATCCGCGGTCACTTTGCACGCAACAACCCCAACGTCGGCAAGTGCCTGCATTCTCCATCCCTGTGCCGCGATGTCCTCGGTTTGGAGCGCTGCCCACCCCCTGCTGGCTGGCAGCTGGTCAACGTCAGTTTGTACAAGGGAGAAGGGAAGGAGTGGGGTACAAACAACAATGCGGTGCAGTGGATCAAACTCTGGGACAACAGCAAATGGAGCAGGCAGCGGTGGGTGGCTCCAATCTGGAGCTAGACAGTGACAAAGAAGCAGCAAATGGCCAGCAACAGCAGAGGCAGCTGGCAACGACAAGCCTAGAGGGTGAGGTTCCCTTGATTGACATCAACAAAGCGGCCTCCTTCCGGCAGACAACCATTGTACAGCACTCCAACCGGTCAAACAATGAACGCTACCAGCTTAGCATTGTGAAGCTGATGGCCATTGCTGCCCAACCCATCTCTTTTTGCCGTGAGGCCGTGCTCATGGAGGTTGTGAAAAATGCAAAGAAGACCACCACTGCTTTTTGGCTGCCTGCTAGGTCCACCGTAGTGGATGTCCTGCTTCCAAAACTCGACAAGGAACTGGAGGAGCTAGATGCTCCTCTGAAGCAGGGTTGGAGCACATACGGCTGCAGTCTAGCCGTACATGAGTGGTCTGACCGTCAGGTCACAACAATCTATAATGCCATGGCTGTCAACGCCATGGGTTCTGTCCACCTCTTTTCCCGCGATGCAAGTGGACTGACCAGAGATGCAGACCATGTTGCAAGCATGATTGAGGCTGCAATTGAGATTGATGGGGAGGACAAGNGAGGTTGTGAAAAATGCAAAGAAGACCACCACTGCTTTTTGGCTGCCTGCTAGGTCCACCGTAGTGGATGTCCTGCTTCCAAAACTCGACAAGGAACTGGAGGAGCTAGATGCTCCTCTGAAGCAGGGTTGGAGCACATACGGCTGCAGTCTAGCCGTACATGAGTGGTCTGACCGTCAGGTCACAACAATCTATAATGCCATGGCTGTCAACGCCATGGGTTCTGTCCACCTCTTTTCCCGCGATGCAAGTGGACTGACCAGAGATGCAGACCATGTTGCAAGCATGATTGAGGCTGCAATTGAGATTGATGGTGAGGACAAGGTAGTTTCTGTCATCTACGACAACGCTTCTGTGAACAAGAAAGCTTTTGCTGACCTGAGGGTGAAGTTTCCTCAACTATTTTTCCAGGGATGCTGTGTGCACAACATCGACCTAATCATGAAGGATGTGGGCAAGTCTGCTTGGGGATCAAGTGTGATTGGGCGGTGTGAGAAGATTGTGGCCTTTTTCAGGAACAATGCTATGCCCCAGACGTGGCTGAAGGAGAGGACGGGAGGGAAGGTGTTGAAAGTGTGCTGTGACACCCGCTTTGCCTCGGTCTTCTCCATGGTGGAGAGACTGCTGGAGCTGCGGGATGAGCTCGAGACATTCGTGGGCTTGGATGTTTGGAAGACGATTGGTTCACACAGGGATGCTTCATTTCAGTCGAGGAAGCGGGAGGTGAGATGTTTCATCAGGAGAAGGGTCTTCTGGCTGCAGGTGCGTCAACTGACGGACCTACTCTAGCCACTGACTATTGTACTCAGGGTTGCTGACAAGCCTGGTGGGGGTGCTGGTGAGATCTATGAAGGGTTGTTGGATTGTGCTAAGCAGCTGAAGTCGCTGTCTGTGAAAAAGGGCAGGAAGCTGAGAAGGGTGGTGGAGGGTCATGTGAACTTTGTGCTGGGCAGGTTGGAGACCCGTTGGTCTAGGGACATGTCCTGTCCCTTGTATGCTGCAGCTCGCCGGCTCCACCCGGAGCATTTCGGCAATGACCTCTCTAAGGATAGCAACACCTTGGCGGCTTGGAAGACGGTGGTTGAGGCCTTGGTTCCGGATGACAAGCAGGACCAGGTGATGAAGGAAATAGGGGCTTTCCAGAAGGCGTAGACGATGGTGGTGAGTGATCCTATGGTCACTCCTCGGAGGAATGCAAAGGCGATTGCTGCAGTTGCCAAGGTGCAATGTGGTACAATGTCTGCGGTGGAGTGGCATGTCAATTACATGTGCCACCTACCTGTGCTGAGGGATCTTGCACTAAAGGTGTTGTCACAGCCATGCTCATCATCTGAATATGAACGTGTCTTTTCCACGCACGAGCTCATCCACACCGCCAGGCGCAACAGGCTGAAAGTGGAGACACTGGAGCTGCTCGTACGGTGCAATGTGCAACTGCGGAAGCAGTATGGGCTCATTGGGAGAAAGGTAGCAGGAGGGCTTGTGGCAGCAGCAGCAGCAGAAGCAAAAGTAGCAGCAGAGGCAGAAGACGGAGAAGCAGATGGAAGTGAAGACGATGGTGACATTGTGGAAGAAGAGGGGGTTCTCAGTGAGCCAGAGGAAGATATGGAGAGTGATGACGAGGAGGGCGAGGATGATGAGGAAGAGGCAGTAGAGGTAGAAGATGAAGTTGTTGATGTGATGGCGTCAGTTCGTGTCATGACTGACATGCCAGGACTTCCACATGCACGGCCTGTCCGTGTCCGTGAACAAGAGAAGCCTGCAGCCAAGAATGCTCTTAGGGAACAGGGGATGGGCAATGAGGAGGACCAGGGTGAGGGAGAGGAGAACCTGGATGAGGGTGCTGAAAGTGAGCAAGGTGAGGGAGGAGAAAAGGAGGCTAATGCAGCGGACAAGGGAGATGAGAGAGCAGGAGAAAGGGGTGAAGGTGGAGAGGAAGGAGAGGAGGGTCAGGAGGGTGATGCAGCTGCCAGTGTTGCTGGTGAAACACCAGGATCAGGTGCAGATGTGATGGATGTTGCAGCATCACCAACACGTAGAGGGGCATCCACTGGAGCATCCAGGGTTGGCCCTGCCAGTATTGCTACAGGAAGGGGAAAAGAAACAACTGCAACAGCTAAAGCAGCAGCAGCCAAACGCTCTGCAGGAGCAGCAATTGCTGCAGCAAGCAAGGCTGGAAAGTGCAAGCAATTTACAAAGAAGTCGACGTTGTAGCAGAAACTACTACTTAATGACATGTTCTCTGCAATTTGACCATGATGTTATCAAATTCCAAGCAATACATTGTCTTCGTTTCCCCTCCCTGCTCCCTTCCATTGTAGTGTTGGAATGTTTGGCCTTCTCTGGTGTGTGCAATGTAGTACAAGCTAAGCAAAAAATGTGAGTTTTTCATGGTCATTGAATATGGTGGCTGTGCAATGTAATGCAAGAAACTACAGTTCATTGATAATGGTTCAATAACAGCTCAGTGCAATGCAACGCAAGCTGTCTGAAGGTGTGTTATGTGCAAAGGGAGGCAGCATTGCAGATCATGACTAAGGCAGAAAGCATGGCATGCTTAAAGTGACATAAAAAACCATGATAGCATAGGAAAACAGGTGGAACACTTTGGNGTGTGTGCTCATGCTAACCATCATTTCTGGTCTTCCTAGCAGCTGTTTTCCTCTCCTTGTTTCCCTAGACCAGCGTGGCGACAAGCTCTCCCTCAATGATGTGGAGGAGAGACTGCTATGTGAGGAGGAGCGGCGCAAGGGAGAGGAGGGGGGAAGCAGACTGGATGTCGCTTTCATCACCAACTCTGGTCATGGTGGTGATGCTGCACCAACTAGGGGTAATGGCGGAGAGAGGAAGAAGGAGGGGAACCGCCACCACTACAAGAAGCCGGGCTATTGGGCACGCGAAGGCCGGAACAAGAAGGCGGACCTTGCTGCTGGAGTGGGACCGGGAAAACAGTCCGACGCTTCCGCGAACGCCGCAGATTTGGAGAGTGGATTCGTGACAACCATCCGAGTCCTACACGTCTCTGAAAACACCACCCTGTTCTGGATCATCGACTCACCGTCGCGCATGACATGTCGGGAGCCATGCGGCACATGACGTGTCGCCGGGAGTGGTTCGTCGTCTACACCGTCATTGAGCCTCGTCTGGTGTACATGGGGGACAACCATGTGCAAATGGCAGTTGGGGAGGGTGAGATTGTGTTTTGTGCTTCCGTTGAGGGTAAGCACGTGGAACGTCGTGTGAAGGGGGTGCTCCATGTTCCATGGCTGGCAGCTAACCTCCTCTTTGTCTCATCTCTCATCTTCGAAGGCATGTAGGTTTGCTTTGAGAATGGTGGCTACACCACCTCAGCCCGTGCAGGCCGTGTGCTTGCAAAAGCAAACAAGGAGGATGGTCTTTACCGCCTCTACGTGGCGTTGGAGAACGAAGCCGACTCGGCGTTGGCGGCAAGAGAGGGAAAACACGACATCGGCCTGTGGCACCGCCAGCTTGGTCACCTCGGCTTTGGCGCCATCATCTCCATACAGCAGATGGTCCGCGGTCTGGAGCTCAAGGGGATGAAGCAGCCGGGTGCATCGGCTTGTGAGAGCTGCATTGAAGGAAAGCAAGCTCGCGCTCCTTTCACGGTGGAAGGGAAGGGGGCGGTTGAGCTTCTCTCACTTGTTTACTCTGATTTGTGCGGTCCCATGCCATCACAGTCCTTGTCCGGCAAGTTGTTCTTTGTCACGTTCCTTGATGACAAGTCGAGGAAGACATGGGTGTCCTTCTTGGCTGGAAAGGATGAGTGCTTTGATGCTTTCAAGGTGTGGATTGCTGCTGCACAGAATGAGAGTGGCAGGAAGTTGAAGGTGCTTTGCACTGATGGTGGAGGAGAGTACCTCTCCAACGACTGCCACACTTACCTCAAGCGTCGCGGGACCAAGCACAAGGTCACCTCACGTGGAACACCGCAGCTGAACAACGTGGCTGAACATGTAAACTGCACACTCATGGAGCGTGTTCGCAGCTTGCTCCAAGACGCGGAGCTCCCACAAACCTTTTTGGCGAAAGCAGTCAACACTACTATGTACCTGAGAAATTGGAGTCCCACGCATGCCGTGCCGCTGATGAAACCGGAGGAGGCGTGGACCGGACGCAAGCCAACAGTGAAAAACCTGAAAGTCTTCGGGTGTGGCACATTCGTGCACGTGCCTACCGGCAGCCGTAACAAGCATGACGCAAAGTCTGTGAAGGCCGCCTTCCTCGCCTACGACACCATGGGATATCGCCTCTACAACCTTGCTGCTCGCAAGATCATCCACAGCCGTTACGTCGTCTTTCAAGTGCACTTGAAGAGCTGGACTTGGAGCCCTACTTCTGTAGTTCCACTTGCTCCCGCACATGTACCTAAAGTGGGAGAAGAACCGGTAGTGGAAGAGGGCGGTGCGGAAGATGGCGGTGATAGCGGCATCAACAAACAGGTGGAGGGAGCTGAGAAGGAGAAGGAGCCAGTAGCCAAATCTGATGATGAGGAGCAACAAAGCAACATGCAACAGCTGCCATGACGATCCGCACGCATCAACAAAGGTACAGAGGACAGTGGGGAGCCGCTTAGGCGATCCGAGCGCCTCGCAAGCAAACAGAGGCCGCTGAAGGAGCTGGTGAACTTGTGCACCGTTCCTCCACCAACGGAGTCATCTGACCTCGAGCTTCTCTTCCTCACAGTCATCGATGATCCAGCCACTTTTGCTGAAGCCATGCGTAGCACCGAGGCGGCAGATTGGCGTGCTGCAGCAGGCGGGGAGTATGGTGCGCTCATGAAGAACGGCACCTGGACCCTCGAGGAAGGTCCATGTGGCAGCTGGGTGATCGGGTGTCGGTGGATCTTCAGGCGCAAGCGTGGTGCGGATGGTAAGGTGCTTAGGTACAAACCACGGTTGGTTGCAAAGGGGTATGCACAGACTGAGGGTGTGGATTACAATGAGATATTTGCACCTGACGCAAAGTTCCCATCCATCCGAGCAATCCTCGCTCTTGTTGTTGCTATGGACTGGGAGGTGCACCAAATGGATGGGACGTGTGCTTTTCTGAATGGTGACCTCGAAGAGGATGTGTACATGGAGCAGCCAGAGGGGTATGTGGTGGAGGGAAAGGAGGATTTGGTGTGAAAGCTTGTGAAGTCCCTCTACGGCCTGAAGCAAGCCCCACGTGCATGGTACCACAAGATGGATGAGCAGCTGGCTGGCCTTGGCTTTGTGCATAGTGAAGCTGACCATGCAGTGTATGGGCGCACGCAAGAGGCAGGCCAGGTCATCATCTTGCTGTATGTTGATGATCTGCTCATTACATCTGACTCCAAGTCTCTTTTTGACGATGTGAAACAGTCCCTTGCTGCCGGGTTTGACATGAAGGACATGGGAGAGCTCAGTTACTACCTTGGCCTTCAGGTCAAGCGCGACCAACAGCAGCAGACTGGAGCTGTCGCAGAGCAGGTACGTGAGCGACATCGTCAAGCGCTTCAACGTGGGAGGAGCGCGCAAGGCAGCGACACCACTGGAAGTGGGAGCAAAGCTGAGCATGACGCAGACTCCCCGCGGCATGCAAGAGAGCAGCGGCATGGAAGTAGTGCCGTACCAAGCAGCAGTTGGGAGCCTCATGTACGCAGCAATCGGCACGCGCATGGACATCAGCCAAGAAGTGGGAGTGCTCAGCAAGTTTTGCGCAAATCCGGGCATGCCGCATTGGGAGGCGGTTAAGCACCTGCTGCGCTACCTCGACAGTAACAGTAGCCTTTGCCTCAACTTTAGCGACAACAACAGCCCCATCCTCATCAGCTACAATGACGTAGATTGGGGAGGTGACCTGGACACAAGGAGGTCGACCAGTGGGTTTGTGTTTCTACTCGGGGAGGTGCAATCAGTTGGAGGAGCAAGAAGCAAGAGTGTGTCGCCCTCTCCTCCACCGAAGCTGAATACATCACCTTGAGTGAAGCAGCAAAGGAAGCCGTGTGGCTGCGTGAGCTGCTGGAAAGCCTTGGACAGCAGCAGACCACAGCAACTACAATCTACTGTGACAACATGAGCGCCATTGCTCTGATTAAGAACGTAGAGTTTCACGCCTGCACAAAGCCCATTGACTTGCGATATCACTTCATCCGCGAGCTCGTGGCGAAGAAGGTGGTGCAGATCAAGTTATGCCCTTCAAGCATGATGCTGGCAGACTTCTTGACCAAGCCGCTGGCAGCACACCCCTTTCAGCAGCTGAGGGGACAGTGTGGACTTGTGTGATTTTTATTCTCGTAAAGTGGGAGAATGTTGGATATGGGGTGCCCAAAAAAGTGACCAAAGTGCGTTGCTCGATAAAAATAATCAGGTCACAAAAATGAATAGAGAATGTTTTTCCAGTTATGTAGCACTTTACGGTACTCGATTTGGAGTCCATTTGAGGGAGATATGGATTTTTCAAGGTTTGGTGGCGATGGCTCTGGTTCAAGTGATGGCTCGTGCACTACCAGCACAAATGACGGCCACAATTTTTGGCCAGGGAGGTTTGGAGCCGCCTTCCGGGTAGAAAGGCGGCAGGAGGACCTTCGGAGAGCTTCAAGGAAGGTCCCCACCAAGATTATTGGTTGTGCACATGGCAGGGATGGTAACTCTCTTGTGTGGAAGTGTGACTGCCGCTCATCCCGCTAGGCTAGGAGTGTGCTAGGAGGTGAACTTTGACAGAGTGGTTCTTCCAGCTCCATGTGCCAAATGAGGCGTACTTAGGCTTGTTAGAAAGCCGTGCTAATGTACTTTCTCACTCAAGAGTTGATTCAGACATTCGCNTTCTCTGCAAACCTACATTTGCTTCCGTAATTTCTGTCTGTGCAACCTGCAACTCCCTCTCACAAACAGTTGGTCCTGCCTAGGCGGCTCTTAGTGAGCCTGATCACCTCCCTGAGGGCTGCCTCAGTTTCCATCAGAAATATCCAAAAACTGCATGTGACTTTAGTTCCTTTGCACTAACATCTTTCTCTCGTAGACTTTGTAACATAAGGTCTCCATGACAGCGTTCTTGTTGAGATAATTGTTGGCTCCCTTCATCTCTGAGTAGATTCTTTTCATTAAATGTGATGCATCTTTTCAAATGTTAGAGGATCAAACTACACCCACCACATTATACTTATTTCAACATTTAGACATAGCACATGAGGTGTTACAATGTCCTAACATTACGTACAAACTTGGTTGTATTGCACTCTCATTTTCCTCCTTAAACCCTTAGTTATGTAATTTCTTAGTGAAAGAGATCCTCTTGAGAACATTGTCCACTCCTGTTGTCCATGAGTGAACGTTCTTGCATGAAGATGATGCATCATCTAGGACTTTCTAAGACGATGCCAAATCCCATAACAATGCACTATCGTAGATATGAATATGTGTCACATTAAAGGTTGCAATTTCCAAAACATGCATTTTGCATTTATCTGTATAGCACTCATGTTTCTCTCAAAAACCCTTTTTTCTACATTTTTATCGAATGATTCCTTTTACGACTTCTGTTGGCTCCTATTATCTATGAGTTGACTTTCTTGGATGAACACGACGCATACTCTAGAACGTTAAAGGACCACACCACACACCACCATAACTTTTCAATGTAAATGTTAATACATTATTTCATGTGAGAGTTTGCAATGTGAAGACTTTGAATGTGAATTTAGTCATGTTGCACTCGTGTTCTTCTCAAAAACCCATTGTTATGTTTAGTCTCTGTTCAAGCTTTCCTATTCAGATTCTTTTTGCACCCATCTTCCTTAAGTTTAATTTCTCATCGTTGACATTAAGACGTGTCACCTAAGAGGTCGCCATATGAAACATTTTCATATCCATTCAGTTTTTTTTTATTCCATTGTTTCCTCGCATGTCTATTTTTATGTGAGATATTGATAAGATCATTCTTGTTGGGATTCTTGTTGGGTAAAATTTTCCATGAGTAGAAGTTTTGGATACAGGTGACCCATTCTCTATGCTGTTCAAGGGAGAGACCACACCTAACAAAAATGTACCAATGAAAATGTCGTTACATTGTTCCATGTGAGGAGGTTATGATACCAAGACCACACATGTGCATTTAGTTGTATTACACTCACGTTTACCTTGTAAACCCTTGGCTATATGAAGTCTCATTTGAATCATTCATTCACGTTTGCCTTCCCTGCCCTGCCCTGCCCTGCCCTGCAGTGCCCTGCCTTGCCCGGCTCTTTCCAGTTAGCCTGCATCACATCCATGGACACCACCTCGGCGGACCCCAACGTGGGGGTGTCGGTCTACTTTCTCTACCCTCTGCTCACTCGGTGACATCCCCTTACAACCTCCCCCTTGTCTGGGCCGCGATTACTGCGTGTACCTTGCATGTAGCCCGGTATAACTCTTGCACGCATATTGTGCTGCTGCCTACGCCATATGGACCCATTGTAGCTCCTACCGAAGGGCATTCGTCTTACCCTTGAGGATTGTGAAGTGGCTGCCCATGATCTTGCCGTAGCGGAGGAATATCCCTTGAATCCTATCTCTGGAGTCCTTTTGCATCACCCCGCATGCTGAGACCACCTCCTTCCATAGTCTTCCTGCCATCTCAACCCACCCTCGTTGGTCCCAGTGACCCTCGTGTTGGGTTGGGTTTTTTGGGCTTCTTCCGTGTACTCCCCTTTGGCTCGCGTCAGTCCCCCTTTCCTTCCTTCAGTCCTGGTCTATCTCCTCCAAGCCCCTCTCGAGAGGGTCAAGCTCCTCCCTCTCAACCTCTGCCTTTGTCTCTGCTTGTTTGCTTGCTTTCTCGCCTTTCCCCTTTCCCTTTCCACACCTGACGGGCTGCCGTCCTTCCCTGGTCACCTCCTCTACGACGTGGTCTTGACGCTCCTCAGTCTCAGCTGGTGTCCCACTCGCTTTTAGTTTCCATGTCACCAGTCAAACATCGACATAGGAACAGAACGTTCAACGCTTTGCAAAGTAAGACAAGACACATTTATCAAACCCTTTTTCACCAGTCCGTTAAGAAGCTTCTGGCAAAATACAAGAAGCTTTCCTCCCTTCACCTGTCCAGACAACAGGACCAAATGGCCTCCAACATCCATGTGATTCAATTTTTGTCAGTTTTAATGAGTCGCAAGCATCACTATGATGTTCTTCAGCCCATGGTCCATGGAGTGACAAACCGATATCACTCTACATTCATTCAGAAGTGCTGCCTAGTCTTTTCCTCTGGCCAACAAAACCACTCACAGTGTCTGCAGATCTGTTAGAGCACCAATGGAATCTGGGATGCTTCCAGTCAGTTCATTCGAGGACAAGCCTCTGCAGCTCAAATGGTGCCCATAAGAAACACGAGCATGCATAAACCACGGTTGAAGTACTGTTCAGAAGCAAAGGTTGAGCTACCAAGGACTTATCCTTTGACTGGGATTCAGCTCTGTGTCACAAATGGAAGGCAATGCAAATATGTGGCACTGTCAGCTACTATGGTCTTAGAACAACATCCTTGTGCTTGTACCACAATTTGTCACTGAAAAGATATGTAAATCACGGAAATCTCTGGTCATTTCCTCCTGCCAGCACCACCACTCACAGCTCTTTCAGACTTGTCAGGGCACCGACTGAAGCTGGAATGCTGCTGCCATTTAATTTGTTGCTGTACAAGAACCTGCAACTCAAACCATGGTGGTAGTAGTGTTTTTCACCAAAGTGGCCAGCAGACCAAACCTATGTTCTAAATTTCGGTAATTTCCACGTTTTAAAGGCCGAAAATTCGGCTGAATTTCGTTTCGGCCGAAATTTTTGGTCGAGACTGATTAAAATTTTTAAACATTTATTAAAAATTTTAATTTCAAGACCCCCGGAACCTAAAATTTCCTCTCACTTTTCTCTATCCCCTTCGCAGTATATGATGTGTAGGTGTGAGTGTGTGCATGCATTTTGGTCAAAAATCGGATGTTTATGGCCGAAAACTGACACTTAGTGACACCTAAATTTTAACTGGAATTTTTAAGTTGCCCACCAAAATTTCGCCCATTTCCTAAATTTTGGAGACCGAAATTTCGGCCGAAATCAAATGGGCAAAATTTTGCTCAACCGAATTTTAGATCAGAGGACCAAACACCGTTGGTTTTCATTTTGCATGTCAGAATGTGATGTATAATCAGCCACATGGAACCCACAGAGAGACCTTTTCTTTCGCCTTTCACAAAACAATACCAAGCGCCCTACATACAAAGACAAAGCACGTGTGTCAAATCCGGTGTCACTAGTCTGTGAAAGGAACTTTCTTCCCTGCACCTTTTAAAAAAGCACCTTTCCAGACAACGGGACCAAAGCTCCAAAGGCTTCTGCCATCCATGCAACAGGATGTTTGTTGGCGGCAGGAGTAGTACCATCATCTGCAATCGTTCACAAACTGAAGGCGTGCAGATCATGACAATTGTTACCCCATTGAATCCATGGAGTGTCAAACCGATGGAGCCCTCCATTCATGGACCCATGCCTGATTATTGTTGTTGTAACATGCATCACAGTAGATACTAGTTTCTGAAGCCACAGAAACCTCCAGTTTTTTCATCTTTGCTAGAAACACCACTCACAGTGTCTGCAGATTTGTTGCATTTCCAATGGAAGCTGGAATGCTGCTGGTCAGTTCATTCCAGCACAAGTTTCTGCAGCTCAAATGGAGTTCATACAGAACACAAGCACGTCACAGACAGTGTCACATACCGCAAAGAGTGAAAGGAATACAGAGCACATTGCATAATTCAGTGTCAGTGTACAACTAGGGTCTCGCCTGACATTCAAGTGACAGTGTACAACTAGCGATCACAAGGTCGATACAACACAACAAGCATGGACTTGACCAGCTATCTTACAGCTGATACAAATCTTTCGCATCCACAAGTTCATGCCACGACTAGCATGGACCACATCCACACCATGTGAACTCAGAAAAACATGTCACTGACAGTGCTGATGCACCAAACGCTCTCAAATCCTGCTTGTCAGAGATTCCAATGCCAGACACACGTGCTGCAACTAAGGCCACCAGTGTGTCATGAAGCTTTCTTACATCAAGGCACACCTTGGAATCTCCCTCCACTTCACACCAGGCCACACTCTCTACTTGGACCTTGAAGACACTAGATCTGTGTCTCATCATTGTCAGCTAGAGGGATTGGTGACATCTTAACTCCATGTGGACCCAGGGATGATGAGTTACAAAGTACGGCCACATCATCTGGCCAACCTTCAGTCCTTTGGCATTCAACGGCCACAAACGTGCGAAGGTGCAACCAAGTTGGTTTGCTGCAAACAATTGCAGGAGTACAGCCTACAAGCAATTGTTAAGTTGCTTGAAAAATGTTCCCTGGGTGAAAAGGGGGGAAATTGAAGGAATGAATCAGACGTGGCTCAGTCAACTACAATTTCTGTTGTACATGAGCTATAGCCCACAGACAACGACATTGTTATGTTAGTTTCAACACTGTTCACCAACAAGAATTGTAAATCAGAGAAGCCTAGACTCTATCCCTCCTGCCAGTAGTAGCACTCACAGGTACTTCAGATTTGTTAGGGCACCAATGGAAGCTGGGATACTGCCATTCAAATGATTGTTGAACAACCATCTGAAGCTCAAACAAAGTTTGTAGTGGATTGAACACAAGGATGCGTTTATTGTTTAGCCAACAGAAAGAAAATTGCACCACAGTGGAATGGCATTCACAGCATGCCCTATGTTAAAGGTTTACCACGAAACTGAACGCTGTCAGTTTTGGTTCCACAAGTGAACCATTGTTGTGCGGTCAGAAAATTGTACGATTCTCAAACCAAGACGAACAACTTGTGTACAACCTGCTGTCACCAATCCATTCACAGACGATTCTGCCCTTCACCTTTCTACACAACACCATTCTAGACAGCAGAACCAAAACATCAAAGTCTTTCACCATCCATGCAATTGGATGTGTTTCAAACGCAGGTGACGGCTTACAGCTGGTAACCACAAGGTGGACACAACACAGTAAGCATGGATTGAACCAACCATGTGACAGGTGATACAAAGCTTTCCCCTCCACAAGTTCAAGTCTGCAGTGACGAGATCCAGGCCCTCTGAGCGGAGACAAATAGATCACTGCAGTACTGATGCAACAACCATCATCAGGTCCCACCAAACATATTCTACAGCCATACACATATGCTTCATCTATGGTCATAAGTGCGTCATGCAATTTTCCGACATCTCCTCTCATTTGACACAAGACCACATGTTATTCTTGGACGTTGGAGACACTACATGTCAGTCACAACATTACCAGCTGGAAAGATGTGTGCCATCCGAAGTGGGACGAGTGGACACTGGGACAATGAGTTACATTCCACGGCCTTGTGGCCGTTTGGCTAACATTCAAACCTTCAGTTCTCCGAGCACTGGCATTGGACAGCCACAGGTGTGCAACGGTGCAACCAATTTGGTCTGTTGTCACCTATGCTTGCAGTCAACTTGCGAACTTAAATCAGAGTCAAAATTCTGGCAAGGGCGGACTTAGAGTTGGCTAATTGGAGGCGCATGAGAAGGTGGAGGGGCAAAGTTAACGAGAAAAGAACCATAAAATGATGACATTTTACTTGCCACTTTCACTTCATCAGCAGGTCTGTATAAGATTTTAAGAGGCCTAGTGGGCCGATCCACAGGTTGGCTTGCTTAAGATGCTGTTCATCCAGGATGGACCTATGCCTGGGATCCAGTCGCCCTGTCGACAGGAGTCGAGTTGGTGGACTTGGTTGACTTAGATACGGCTAGACTCAGTTGGTGTTGGCCACAATCATGGGCAGGTCACCCATGACAGGACTACAGTCCGAAAGCAAAAGCTGATCTGTCAAGGATTTGTTCCGTGGGTGGACAGGGGGGGAACTCGTCACTTAACCAAAGATGGAAGGTATGAATCAGACATGGTGTGGCCAGCTATTATGGTTATTATACATCAGCTCTAGCCAACAGAGGCACATTCCAGCGTCTTTTCAGGATTGAGGAGGTGGGCCGAGTGGCCCAGCGGCATTGCAGCTGCACGGGATGAGCTTGCCAACATTTGCAGGGCGCACTGGCTGCAGGTGCAGCATAGGGGGATTCCTGCCTCTGCCGGGGAGGGCGTGGGGAGTCTGCCAGCTGACCTTTATCTGGAGGATTGCGAGCCAGGCACCTTTCAGGTGCTCAACGTCACAACTGTGGAGGCGCAGAAGGAATGGCCATGGAACCTGGGAAGGCAATTGAGACGACTGAGGAGGTGAAAGTGGCCAAGTGCGGCGAGGCTGCACGCTGTTGCTACTTCATGTGTCCCCTGACATGGAAGACTTTGGGCAGCCTGGGGGACCACTTCTGGGGTTTTCTCGCTCCGTTCACCAGAATCTACCTGGCTCAGGGTTTGCGTCGCTGCTCAGGCAAGATGTCTGAGTGCTGGGCCCAGCAGCCACTTGATTAATTCAGCATCACGCAAGACAAGGTCTAGGAGTCATGCCCAGAGGAGGAGGCTGAGCTGCTTGCTCCGGGGGTTGGGTTGTTGAACACATTGGCGCTTTTGAATCTTTGTGGGGTGGAGCCTGTTATTGTTGGGGTTAAGCTGACCTCTTTCCCACCTTATTGCCGCAGGTGGTGGCGAAACTCTTACCACATTGTTGTGCTGGTATGTGCCAGTGTTGCTTCTGTTTTCTATGCATACATGTACATACGGGAAAGAAAACCTCAGCATGTTTTTCCTGCAGGCATTACCACTCACAGGTACTGAAGATTCACTAGGCCACCAATGGAAGCTGGAATGCTACCACTCAGCTGACTGTCGGACAACCATCTGCACCTCAAGAAACATTT
>SZWC01013750.1:31765-67763 GCA_023375785.1 Penium margaritaceum | reverse complement strand
CTCATCCGCAGGCAGTGCAGATAGCACGCCACATATTCCTCACCAACTGCCTGGGGGCAGTGCAAACCGCGCTGGCTCCACACCCAATCGCAGCGGGCCACGTGGCGCGCATCGGCGAGGCCGTGGCCACCCACGTGGCAGCCATGGTGCGCATGGAGGTGACGGCTGTGCTGACTCGCTGCCAGCTCAGCGTCATCGTCCCCATCATGGCAGCCCGTGCCGCAGCTGCAGCTGAAACCCCAGAAGCTGCTGAGTCGCTTCCTCCTCTTGCGTCCTTCCCAGAAACTTCCCCAACGGCTGTGTCCGAAGCTCTCAGGCTGCTATTTGCCACGTTGGCGAGAGGTGCTAACAGCAGTGCGACTGCCGGCGGTGCCGGCGGTGTCGGAGACGGCGGCGGTGGTCTGCCAGAGTTTGCAGCGGTGCAGCTGCCGAGGCTGAGAGGGGAGGCGGCGGCGTCGGTGGCTGCCGCAGTGGCGGAGGCATACGAGGTTGTGTACCGTGCGGTGGTCACCCCTCGCAACGGCTATCCCGATCCGCGTACAATGCTCCGGCACACTCCCGAGCAGATGCGCACGATTCTCGGCGTGTGATGCATAGTGGCAACTGGGGAACACGTTTGTGGGAGTTCTGTGTTTATCAGATCGGCATATGTCTCTGCATTTCGTCTTTCCTTCCGTTTCCAGCTCCGCCATCCGACATTGTTCATGTTCCCGTCCTGCAACATGGCACTGGTGGCTACATGACGTTTTCCAACATGTGCTACGAAGGACAAAGGACGCTCGGAAATGGTTGTGGAATGTGTCTAGCAAAACTGCCGGCTA
Organism: Penium margaritaceum; assembly: GCA_023375785.1. Classification (NCBI taxonomy): domain Eukaryota; kingdom Viridiplantae; phylum Streptophyta; class Zygnematophyceae; order Desmidiales; family Peniaceae; genus Penium; species Penium margaritaceum. The sequence continues at coordinate 66,942 of SZWC01013750.1, read as the reverse complement.
CATTGTTTATCTGTTTTCGTGCTGCTAGGGTGGAAGGTTTACCTAGAAGGGAGGTACATGAGCAGATTTGGGTCACGGCTATCGGGCTTCACTCTTTCTCCTTGTTTCTTTGGGTGCCCATGCGAGTTAATGTCATGGGTACGTCATTTGCTTGAGCCCCATCGCATGGTGGTGTGCTCGAAAGCTGAATGGTTGTTCCATGCGCTGGAGATGCACTAGGGCATTCTGTCACCTCTCGAGTGTGATGGAATGCCAAACATTCCTACTTGGCGCAACTTTGGGAGAGGACATTGTGTGGGCCAAAAGTTCATAGGGAGTTTTGAGTTGATTCAGATATGACAAAGTTACAGTCCAATGAATGAAAAGCAACTGGGACTATGAGCTAGGATAGGGTGAGAAAGTACTTAGAAGCTTCCTAACAACACAGTCGTTGACCGGGCGTCAGTGCCTGGTCAGACGGTGACGACAGTCACAGGTCGTACACGCAACGGCAAGGGTTTGGCTAGGAGACACAAGACACAGTGTCAAAATGCTTCAATATAGCATATGCAGAGAGAAATGACAAATGACAAGGCATAAAAACCTGCTGCGGCGCACGGCGGGTGTCGCACGCGGCAGTCCAAGAGGTGTCCTAAACCCGGTCCAAAACCACTGTTTTGGCCGTAACTCTCTGCACACATGTCAGAATCTTACGCCGTCTGAACCTAGACGTGCAGAATCAAAAGACGGACGCAGCGACTGGTCACATGCATGTATCCATCGACTGATAGTGAGCATACAATGCAAAAACATGCAAATAGGCCTCATGACCAGTCCGCCGAAAGGCGCCTGCAAGATGTAGAAGACACAGCAAGGAGTCTCGATGGCATCTGGGGCTCTGGAACAGTGGTCGGTCAGCTCCAAGCGGGTAGTCCACCGCCTGTCGTCACGCCGGTGTCACCAGGGCCGCCTGCCTCAGGGATGTGCACGAGTATGGACACGGCCGAGTGGTCACAGTAAACTGTACAGGAACGGCACAAATCACAACACTTCCCCATGACCCGATGGTACGCATGTCCATACGCGTGCAGCATTGGTACAACCATACAGTGAGTGACACAGACAGATGAGACCCAAACGTACATCCCACACTCAACCATTGTCACGCACGTGGCGAAGCCCAACGGAACGAATGGCCACCAGAAACTTTCCGTGGGCAAGTGCCTTCGTCAAGAAATCAGCACGCTGCAAGTCAGTGCCAACCCACATGATGGAGATCACGCATCGCTCCTTCAGATCACGAACAAAGTGATGCTCAACCGCAATGTGCTTTGTGCCAGCATGAAAAACACTAGAGTTCTCCACAATGGCGAGAGCACTCTGGTTGTCACAACGCAACACAATGGCGGGTACTGACTACCCAAGCTCAAAGAACAAGCGCTGCAGCCAAACTGCCTCAGCAACCCCTGCCCCCAAAGCCACATACTCTGCCTCCGACGCGCTACGTGCGATGCAGCCCTGCTTCCCGCTTCGCCAAGACAAAGCGGTACCACCGAGCAAAAACACGTACCCAGTGCGACTGCGCCCGTCAGGGCTCCAAGCACAGTTGCTGTCAGTGTAGCTGTCAAGGACCACCAAACACTGCCCATGAAAGCAGAGTCCGAGATACGGCGTGGAGACCACGTACGGTACCACTAGCACAGCCGCATGAAGAGCTCTCGCACGTGGAGCCTGCGAGAACTGAGCAAGGAGGTTGACGGCGAACGCGATGTCGGGACGCGTGGTGTGGCCAGGTACATCAGCGATCCGATAAGACGGAGGTACAAGGTCACGTCCACTGTCTCCCCCAGTTGTGTAGGGTCATCCACCTTCAGGGCATCCTGTCCATCAGATGTGAGGGGTGTGGAAGCAGTGGGCACTACACCAAGGAGATCGCTAAAGCGCTCCCCCACGACTCGTGCGTAACGGGCCTGATGCAGCAACAGTGTCCGATGTCTGCGATCTCGCACGATCTCCATACCAAGAAACACCGATGCAGGACCGAGGTCCTTCATCCTGTAGGCGGTCTGCAGGACAGCCTTGGCCTCCTTTGCGGCCTCCAGGGACGGAGACGCGATCGGAAGGTCATCAACATAGACCAGGATGGCGGTGAACCGCTCGGGTGTCGGTAGGATGAAGAGTGAGGGGTCTGCCTCGCTCTGTACGTATCCTGCGCGAGTCAAGGTGCCAGTGATCTCCCGGTTCCAATACCGTGGAGACTGCTTGAGGCCGTACAAAGACTTGCACAAGCGCCAGACCTTGTCACCGTCCTCAAAGCCTGGTGGCTGAGCCACGTGGATCTCCTCATCCAAACAGCCATGGAGGAACGCGTTGCTCACATCCATCTGGTGTAGTTCCCAGTCATGCTGAGCCACTACACCGAACAGAGCTCGAGCTGAGGTCATGCGGCCGACGAGGGCAAAGGTGTCGGTGTAATCAACTCCCTCAATCTGAGAGAACCCCTTGACGACCAAGCGGGCCTTGTAGAGTTCCAGTGAGCCATCCGGCTTCACTTTCTTGCGAAAGAACCACTTGACCTGAATCGCCTTCCTCCCAGGGGGAAGGTCGACCAGCTCATAGACTCTGTGCTCTCGGATAGCGCGAAGCTCATCCTCGCAAGCAGCTCACCAGGCATCAACATCCTGCGATGAGAAAGCCTCCCTCAATGTGCCCGGGTCAGGCGCCATAGAGGGGGAACTCTGCGTGGCAAGTGCACACGCCTCAGTGTCAGGCTTAACGGCCACGAGATCAGCTGCTGTGTCACAGGCGATATGGAACTCGCGAGTGACCAGGTCGTGCCCTATGGGGCACGCTGGGTGCACCTCTCAAAGCTCACTGCGGACACTCAGGCCTAAGGCCTTTGTGCCTGGATCACCGCTCGCGATACTGCGAGAGGAATGCCTGGGTCCGGGACCCGACACTCGCTGAGCTCCGGAATTCGGTGGTCGAAGGCGACCACCGGGCTCACAGGAGTAACCGGAGGTCGAGGGGCGCACCTTAGGCTCAGGAACAGGTACGACCACAGGGACAGGTACGACCACAGCTGGTGAGGGCTGAGACGAGGCGGCCGGAGATGCCGTGCGAGGAGATGTGTGTGTGGGGGACACTGAGCTGAGGTTGACAGCGGGCAAGGCTGGCCCGGACATTGAGACAGGAGTGTCAGCCGACGTAGGGACAGGAGTGGGCTCGGCTGGGTCTGACGCCGGAGCAGGGGTGCCAGTGGACACAGGTGGTGATGCAGGAGGAGGCGTGAGAGCAGCGGTACCTGTGGGGTGTGAAACAGGCTGAACAGGCGGGATCTCTGGACCAACGGCAATGATAGCCGGATCATCAAGTGCTGGAGATCGAGAGGGGACTCGAGCGGACACATCAGCCTGACGAGAAATGGTCGCTGGCGGAGANAAAAAACAGCGCGTCACGGGACTCAATGACACGACGGCGAGTGGGGTCCCAAAAGCGCCAGGCCTTCGACCGCGGGGAGATGCCGATGAAGGCACACAAGCGACCCCGAGGGGAGACCTTGGACCCCTGCTGGTCCTCGGTATACCACACGGAGGCCAGGGAACCCTAGACGCGTGCGAGACGAAGATCAGCACGGTGGCCAAACCAGAGCTCGTACGGTGTAACATGATCCGGAAGCGGACCATGCGGGAGGCGGTTCCAGACCCAAGTCATGTAGGCGAAGCCCTCGAAGGCGAAGGACTCCGGGAGACCGCACTCAGACCGCATGGCACGGACCGCATCCTCCATGGTGCGGTTCCAGCGCTCAGAGATACCGTTCTGCTGTGGGGTAGCAGGAGCGGAGACTTGGTGGAAAATGCCGTGCTCAGCAAAGAAGGAGTCCATCTCACCGAGGAACTCGCCGCCGCGATCTGAGCAAAAGGTATGTAGCGTGTGATGAGACTGATGCTCAGCCATCACGAGCCAGAGCCGAACCGTAAGGGCGGCGTCGCTCTTCTGACGCAGACTGTAGACCCACCGCATCCGGGTGAAGTCATCAGTCAGCGTCAGAACATACCGGCCTCAATCGGACAGGGACTCGACCGGGAGAGGTCCAAGCAGGTCCGAGTGGACCAACTCGAGTGGCCTCAGCGCTCGGGAACGTGAATCAGGATAAGTGCACCGGTGCATCTTTCCCTGAGCGCAAAAAAGACAGTCGGTCTTGGATGGCTTCTCGAAAGAAGCCACGTCAAGGCCATGAGCGGGCTGTGTCCGTATGAGCTTCGACACGGTGTCCGAGCCCACATGACACAAACGACGGTGAAGCAACCTCTGTTGTTCTGGGGATAGAACACCAGTGACAAAAACACAACCAGAGGTGGGGGGAGAGCAAGGGGAGGATGGCCGAGCAATGCGGTACAAATCATCTACGACTGAAGCACACAGGACAATGCTACGGGTGTCAAGAGCAGTCACAGTCGCTGAATCAGCGGTATGCTCAACGGAGAGATCCATCAGAGTGCAGGCACACACAGACAGCAGAATCAGCTCAAGATCAGGCACAAACAGCACGTCAGAGAGATACAGGGGGCCAGACGGACCATAAAAGCATACAACCCCAACACCGTGGACTAGTAAGGACTGACCAGAGTCTGTACGAACGGAATGGACAGTCGTGACAGGACCAAGTACCACAAAGTCACTACGACGACATGTCATGTGGTGGGTGGCACCGGAATTGATGATCCAAGTGCCACCTAAGTCACGACTTGTGGACGTCACTGTACAACGAGCAATGGAACACTCGGCATCAGAGGGACAATGAGCCGTCAGTGGGAAGGAACGACGTACATCACGAAGGTGAGACTCATGAATCTAGTCAGTGCAGTCAGGCCCATCATCATCACATGCGGACTGTGCTCCCCCACACGTGTCATCACGAGTCACGAGGACGGACGAAAAAGCAGTCTGTGACCCACTCGACGATGACAACACACTCGCACCTTCCTCGAAGCGAAGCGCCAGAGTAGCTACAGGGTGGCTGAGAAAGGCTCGAGAGCAGGTACAGGGTGGCTGAGAAAGGCTCGAGAGCAGCGTTGATGTACAGTGTGAATATGTCAATGTACTCCAGGCAAACTCCGAGCATGATCGTCCAAAGTGCCCACAGCTGTGTGCCCCTTGAGGTCCCTAGACGCGTGTAGATACGCATGGCGCGTTGCCAGTAATCCGCCGTAGGCTCCGCTGGTCCCTGACGGAGCGAGTGGAAGGCACGAATGTGTGACGCACATGTGGAGTGCGTCTCAACGGCCAGTAGGGACAACGCCAGATCCCAGCCTCCACGAGGATCAGCTCCGGTTCCTATGCTAGCCTCGTCGAGGAAGGGGCGGAAGTCAACGACAGTCTCGTGTGGCATGGCGTAGAGAAGTCCTCGCATGGCCCGGGTTGCTGTCAGTACCTGAGCTGGATCTGTAGACTGGTATGGGCTGTGGTAGCGAGGCCACACTCCCTCGGAAGTGGCCCACACCTGAAGCAGGATCTCCAAGCAGTCAAATCCATCCTTGCTAATGTACCGTGGAGGTGGTGCCTCAAAGTCCTTTGGCTGCCGCTCCGTGGGGAGAGCAACCGCAGGCTGAGGAGGGCGAGAGACGAGGAAAACTCCTGGAAGGGGGTGATCACCGGGAAAGTCAGGTGACGATCGTATCGGGGACACGGGTGGAGGTCAGATACCCGTCTGCAGCTGACGGAGGCGCTCCTGTAGAAGACGAATCTCCCGCTCCTGGGAGTCATCCTCGAAGCCTGGCATGAATGGCTCATCATCAAGGAGGTCCGCAGGTGGTGGAGAAACCACACCAGGGGGTGAAGCAGGCGGAGCACCTGTCACGGGCACCTGAGCCGAGTGCTAGGTGGAGGCCGCAACGCCGACAGCTCCCTCAGAAATCCGTGAAGGAGCCGTGGACTGAGCACGCAGGAGCTCAGTCAGCATGCGGATCGCGTCAGTCTGCTCTCGCTACAGACGATGCATCTCCTCCTGCTGGCTATGCAGGTCCGCAATGGCCTGCGAGCGAGGGCTCAGTACCCCTAAAGAAGAGGAGGAGGGATCACCTGGTCCCTTGTCCTTGTCGTCGGGCAAACTCATGTTGTCGCTCACTATGGGACGACAGGTCAAGTTTTCCAGATTTCAAAACTATCTGCGTTTCTCAGGGAGTTGAAATGCTGGAAACTTTTGACTTTCCGGGTGGAAATTTTGCTAAGTGTAACGCTGACATCAGCAAGTGGTTGCTGACATCAGCAAGACCTGATGACGTCAGCAATCAACAATGCTGACGTCAGCTCGTCCCCTTCCTTTTTTTTCTTGTCGCGGTTCTACGCGCGTGTGGAGCCGCTTCGCGGTGGCGCGCGGCAGCTCCGCGGAAGCTGCGCAGCAGCTTCCGCCCAGCTACTGCTGCAGATGTGCTGTCAGCTGTAGCAGCAGCTGCGTAGCTGCGTGTGCAGTGGTGGCAGCAGCGGCTGCGCTCCTACTGCTGCTGCTGCGCGTTGCGGCTACTGCTGCGCGCTGCAGCTGCTGCTGGCTGCCGCCGCCGCACGCTGCTGCTGGCTGTCGCCGCCGCGCGCTGCTGCTACTACCACTGCTGCGCTGTTGCTACTGCCGCGACTGCCGCTGCTACTGCTGTGCCGCTGCCGTTGCTGCGCTGCTGCTACCGATGCTGCTGCTGCGCTGCTGCTGCCGCCGCTGCTGCCATGCTGCTGCTGCCGCCGCTGCTGCTGTGGCTGCTACTGCTGCGCTACTGCTACACTGCTGCCACGCTACTGCCGCGGCCACTGCTGCTACGCTATTGCTACGCTGCTGCTGCCGCCGCCTCCGCTGCTACTGCTCTACTGCTATAGCTGTGGGAGGGCGGCTGCACGCACCGCAGCCGCCACACACCTCTGCGTGGCGGTACACGCCGCTGCTGCTGCCTCTGCAGCTGCAATCTCTCGTGGTGGGTGGAGTACGTTGACGGCGACCGGCCGTCTCCAACAGATCCCAAAAACTCTACTGTAGCGGTGACTCTCACTGCTGCTGCTCTGCTGCGTCTCTGCTGCGCAGCTCAGTGAGGACTGTCTCACTGCTCTGATACCATGAGAAAGTGCTTAGAAGCTTCCTAGTAACACACCCGCTGACCGGGCGTCAGTGCCTGGTCAGACGGTGACGACAGTCACAGGTCGTACACGCAACGGCAAGGGTTTGGCTAGGAGACACAAGACACAGTGTCAAAATGCTTCAATATAGCATATGTAGAGAGAAATGACAAATGACAGGTTCAAGGCATAAATACCTGCCGCGGCGCACGGCGGGTGTCGCACGCGGCAGTCCAAGAGCTGTCCTAAAACCGGCCCATAACCACTGTTTTGGCTGTAACTCTGTGCACACATGTCAGAATCCTACGCCGTCTGAACCTAGACGTGCAGAATCAAAAGACGGACAAAGCGACTGGTCACATGCAAGCATCCATCGACTGACAGTGAACATACAATGCAAAAACATGCAAATAGGCCTCATGGCCAGTCCGCCGAAAGGCGCCTGCAAGACGTAGAAGACACAGCAAGGAGTCTTGGTGGCATATGGGGCTCTGGAACAGTGGTCGGTCAGCTCCAAGCGGGTAGTCCACCACCTGTCGTCACGCCGGTGTCACCAGGGCCGCCTCCCTTAGGGATCTGCACGAGTATGGACACGGCCGAGTGGTCATAGTAAACTGAACATGAACGGCACAAAACACAACATAGGGGATACCCCCCTTCCCCTCTCCTTGGCAAGCCCACTAATGTGACCACATAGGCCTGCTCGTTGGGTGGTAAGATCAACTTACCTTTTGACAGTGCTTGAGAGTACATCTCTAGGTCAGGACCTGGTAAGCCGCTCAGGCTGCTTGATTGTTCAAATGACAAAACGTAAGCAACAATAGATGAAGAAAAGGAATTGGCATGCTACAAAGTTATCTGTAGCCTGACGAGAAAGTCACAATATGAGGAAGACGAAGCCAAGCAATTAACAATGAAATCATCGACAAGTATGTGAACTATTGCACATTGAATTAGCTGCTATCAAAACAGTCGCCAACCACCATAGTTTGCCAACAATTCAATGTCGGCAAGTCCAAGGGTCACAGCATTTGATACAACACTCTCCATGGCCCATGGACACCAAGTGTCACAAGCACGAAGCAACGGTGAGAGCACTCTCTCAAAAACTGCTATGAAGCTTCATAGCCTGGCTGCCGCTGACGTGGCGATAGTCTAGTCAATAGCCGCACTAGCAAGCACGCAAGTGCAAGAAACACCAATGGTTGGGCTAGGGAGATGTGCAAAGTCTCATAGGCTTCAATAGTTTTAGCAATGCAGAGAGAAATGACAACTGACAAGCACACACCATAAATACTTGCCGTTGCGTGTGGTGGGTGACGCACGCGACAGTGTCCGTGTTTCCTAGAAGCGGCCTAAAACCACTTTTTTGGTTGTCAATCTGCGCACATGCATCCAAATGCAACAGCATCAAGAACTAGAGATGCAGAATCTTGAGCTAGATGCCACACTAATCACACACACAAGTTCAACATCGATCGGTGGACACATTGTCAAACACGGAAATCGCGCTCAAGCGCTAGTCCACTGGATGATAAAAAGGCTATAGAAAACTTGCCGAGCACCTTAGCAAGCACGCGGGACTTCTTGGCAGCTGTTGGATGGAGCTACCACCCGATAGTACTTTGACGCTAGTTGGGTTTGCATCAGGGATCTGCACAAGCATGGACACTGTCACAAGCTGTATAAACACAAGCAGACGGCTGGCATCACAATGATGCCTCACACATGTGCGCAACGAGATGCTCAACCGTCCATACCCACACACCCCAGTTTCAACCACCCTCAGGCAAGGGGTGAAGCCCGACGGAACGAATAGCCACCATGACGTTTCCGTGTGCCAGTTCCTTAGCCAGTAAGTCAGCCCGCTGCATGTCTGCGCCGACCCAGATGACAGAGATCACCACTCGCTCTACAAAATGATTATCAATAGCAATGTGCTTTGTGCGTGAATCAAACAGAGAAGAGTTCTCTGCAATGGCAAGAGCACTCTGGTTATCATAGCGTAGAATCATGCAAGGCACAATGTGATGCAACTCACAAACTGACGCTGCATCCACACCGCCTCAGCAACCCCAGTCCCAGCATAATATACTCAGCCTCTAATGAGCTACATGCAATGCAGCCCTACTTGCCGCTGCGCCACGACAGAGCGGTACCGCCAAGCTAGAAGACATCGCCTGTACAATTGTGCCCATCAATGCTCCATGCTCAGTCACTGTCTTTGTAACCGTTAACTATCATTGATCAATACCATCGAAAGTAGAACCCACGATGCGGTGTGAAAACCACATGTTGTGCCACTCGTACAACTGCGTGAAGAGCTCTCACCCGAAGACACTGCAAGAACTGTGCAAGGAGGTTGACACTGAAGGCAACTGGGATGTCTGGTAATGGACAAGCACATCAAGGAGCCAATGAGGCGCAAGTACAGAGTCACTTCCACTGTCTTCTCTAGCGGTGTTAGTTTATCCACCTTCCGGACATCCTACTATCAGGCGTGATAAGGATGGCAACTGTGGAAACTACATCAAGGAGGTCAACAAACCGCTCTTCCACCATACGAGCGTAACGTGCCTGATACAACAGGAGTCTCCGTCGCTAACGATCATGTGTTATCTCCATCCTGAGGAACACAGTTGTAGGACCAAGGTTTTTCATCCTATAGGCAGCCTGAAGGATTGTCTTGGCCTCCTTCATAGTTGCAGTTAAAGGAGACATAATCAAGAATTCTTCCACATGGACCAGGATGGCGGTGAAGCTCTCAACTGTCCGTCTGAAAAAGATGGATAGGTCGGCATCACTCTGCACGTGGCCGGCACGTGTCAATGTGCCAATGATCTCTTGGTTCGAGCACCGGAGTGATTGCTTCAGGCCGTAAAAGGCCTTGCGCAAGCGCCTGACCTTGTCACAAACCTGAAAACATGGTGGCTAGACCATGTAATCCTCCTCCTCTAGAGTCTAGAGTGTCTTGTTCACACCCATCTAGTGCAGATCCTAGTTGTGGTGAGGAACAATCCCAAATAGGTTACGAGCGGTGGTCATACGGCCAACGGGTGCGAATGCGTCAGAGAAATCCACACCCTCAATGTGTGAGAACCCCTAGGCCGTCCAACGGGCCTTGAGCGGTCCAGTGAGCCGTCAAGATTCACCTTCTTGCGTCCTACTTGACCTGTATAGCCTTCCGCCTCAGAGGGAGATTAACAAGCTCATAGACACCGTGCTCACGGATGCCTCTCAGCTCATCCTCACAAGCAGCACATCACAACTTTGCTTCCTCAGCCTGGAGCACCTCCTTCAACGTGCTTGGATGAAGCACCGTCAAGGGAGAGCTCGGGTGCCCAAAACGCACGCCTCTGGACGTGGTCTAACCATGACAAGATCAGCTGCGATATCAGCAACCGAGGGCTCACTAGAGACAAACTCGTGACAGGTATGACACGTTGGATGCACCTCAATGTAGTCTGCCTGGAAACTCAGGCCAAAGGCCTTCATCTCAGGCTTTACCACTCTGAATACTACAAATCAAGCATCTAGGCACAGAGTCAGTTGTCCATTGCGCCCTACAGGCTAGTGGTGAGAGACGACCATCGGGCTCGCGGGAGTCATCCCATGTTGAGGTGCTCATCTCGAGCTGAGGAACAGGCGACTCGGCCACAGCTATAGGGGTTATGCACTCGCACAGAAGGGAAGAGAGTACAGGAGAATCATGGACAGGTACTGGCTCACACTCACGGGAAGCAGGTGCAAGCACAAGAGTAGGTGTGACTGGAGATGTTGTCACCGGCGCGAGATGGGGTATTCTTGAGGGAACGGACACGAGCACTGCATCAGGTGTGTCGGAGGGGTTTTTACGCTTGCACAAGATCCGTTGTGCCAGAGGGGACTGAAGCTGGCACGATATCAGGTGTGCTAGAGGGGACTGACATTGGAATGGAATCAGGTGTACCACATGGAACGGACGAGGCTACTGGACCCACAATCAAGATGGTCAGATCGTCAGCAGTAGGAGACCGGACCATGGTTGAGGAGGCTCGGACGGACCCATCCACAAGACAAGACTCCCTCATTTGCCTGGAAGCCACACAGGTGGGAACGTGGTCGGCAGCCAGTGGCAGGATGTTGGATAGGTAGGTGAGGACCTCAAAGAAGATAGCATCTTGGAATCAACAATGTGATGGCAAGCAAGGTCCCAAAAGCACCAAACCGCGAGGAAATGGAGAGAAAAACACACATGTGACCTTGAGGTGAGACATTAGGCCCTTTCAAGTCCTCGGTATACCAGACAAAAGCTAGGGACCCCAGGATGCGAGTGAGACAGAGATCGGCATGATGGCTAAACCACAACTCGAATGGTGTGACATGGTGTAGACGAGGATCATATGGCAGGCGGTTCCAAGCCCACGTCATGTAGGAGAAACGCTTAAAAGCAAAGCACTCCAGCAGACCACACTCAGATTGCATGGCCCAGGCCGCATTCCCCCATGGAGCGGTTCTACCACTCAGATACACTGTTTCTGGTGTGGTTTACCAGGGACACAGAGCAGGTGATAAACACCATGCCAAGCAAAGAATGTGTCCATCTCACCTAAAAACTAGCCACCACAATTTGAGGGGAACGTGTAAAGGGTGTAACAAGACACGCGATCAGCCAAAACCAGCCACATGTGGACCACCAGTAGAGCCTCACTCTTGAGGCTATAGAACGAATACATCCGGGTGAAGTCATCAATCAGGGTGAGAACATGTAGACCCTGATCTAAAAGTGGCTCAACTGATTGGGACCAAGGAGCTCTGAATGGATAAACTCTAGTGGATGCAGTGTCCAAGAAGTGGATTCAGGGTAAGTACAGTGATGCATCTTATCCTGGATGCAAAAAAGACAACCGGTCTTGGATGGCTTCTTGAAGGAAGCCGTGTCAATACCAAGGGCATGGTGAGTCCAAATGAGATTGGAAAAAATGTCAGAGCTCACATGGTAGATGTGGCGATGCAGCAGGTGTTGGAGAGAGAATAGTAGTGATAAACACACTCGCAGAAGAAGGAGAGAGAGAGAGAGAGAGATGAAGGATAGGGAGTGTCATGAGACAGAAGATACATGTCATCAACAACAGAAGCACAAAGAACAATGGCACGGGTTTCAAGAGTGGTCACTATGGCAAAGTAAGCAGAGTGCTCAACAATGAGACCTTTCATGGTGCATGCACGAGAGGAGAGCAGGCAGAGCTTAATTGCAGGACAAATAACACATTGAAAACGTACAAGAGACTAGATGGACCATCGAACCGCACTAATACAACTCCCTGGACGGGCAATGACAGATCAGATGATATATGAATGAACCAAATGGACACAACGAGACCAAGCATGATTGAGTTACTACAATGACATGTCATGTGAAAGGTGGCATCGTAGTCAATGATCCAGCTGCCACTTGGCTCACGACCTGTCCTTGACACTAAACAACATGTCACATAACTCTTTGCCTTTGTGCGACACTCAGTAGTGGACTCGGAACAACGACAAAGAACATGGACTTGTGACTAGTCAAGCCACAATGACAGGCCAGAAATACTTCCAAGAAACTGACTGAGCGTACCCTCTATGGCAGAAAGTCTTCTCTCGAAAGTGTTTTAGGTTCTTGACCTTGACTAACGGCTCTTCGGTCATCGGACCGTTGGACCGACGGTCAAGCTATCCCCTAATGATGTGACTGGTGTCACCCGCGTCCGACTAGTAGAAAGAAGTCATTGCTCTGCTATTATGTCCCGTTCTACCGTATTTATGGAGGATGTTCATTCCCTCCGAGTTTAGCCCAGAACAATCTATCCGTTCTGCTCACCTTTTCTTACACGAGCCTCGTCACCGTGTCATTGCTCTATTGTTCCTTGCTTGCTCATTCTTGGCCATCCAATCTCTTGCCATTCTCTTGTATCTCTTCGCTCCATCACTCACACTTCTTCACTTAGCTCTGCTCAACTCATCAAGGCATCGTCTCTTCCGTCAACATTCTCTCACTGTACTTATTCATACTCTTCACTCCATCGCTCTTCCCTGGCTTCTACTTCTTTTCTCGATTCGTTTCCGACTAATTCCTTTGTCTCAATCTTGTATCTTTGCTTTCGTCATGCACCCATGCTTCTGCATCTCTCATTGCTTCTACGTGCTTCTGATCTACTCAGACCACGCGTCTCATTTTTTTGACATGGTATCAGAGCATAAGGCAACATCACATGATGCCTCGTGGCCATGCCATTACGTCTCCACCTCCATCGTCACCTTTTGTCATCAACATCCTCTCACGAATATCATCTTTACGTGTGTCATCCTCTATTTCCTCCTTATCCCAGGCCTTAACCTGTCATGAGGGGTGCTGGGGGCACGGCTCCGAGTAGGGCATAGACTACTAAACAAACAGTGCAACACAATGAGGCTCTTGCATGCCTCCTCAGTAAGTCAACAATCTCCTGCAGCACGTTGGTTTGACGCTACTGCTTGTGGTGCATCTCATCCTACATCTGGCGAAGTCCGCCAATTGCAAGTGACTACAACCGTGGGCTCATGATGCTCAAGGAGGAGGAAGAGGAGGGGTCTACTAGCCCCTTTCCTTTGTCACAGACTGGTACCATGGGTACTGGTCAGTATGGATTCAAAAACCAGAGTGGTCCAAATGGGAAACCGTCAGTATTTCTCGAGGAGTAAAGACGATGGAAAAACTGATGTCTTGATCCAAAATTTGCTGACGTTGGCATTCCTCGTGATGACGTTAACACCACTTTATAAAAATGCGTATCTCATGCCAGCGATGTTTTTGCAAGCATTTTTTCCCAATAAATCATGTTGACTCATGCAGACTTCACGTGGCTGAGGAGGGATGACCTTGTCACCTCCTGCTCACGAATGCGCGGGTGTTGCGTAGCTGCTGCACAGCAGTTCTACTATGTAGCAGTGTTGCATAGTAGCTGTTGTATAGCTCTTCTACTGCACAAGGTCGGAGCCGTGACCAATACTGCCATGGTACTGCTTATGTCGTAGCCGGTGTTGTTTTTGCTTCACTACTGTAGGAGTTGTTGCGGTTGCGGTGGTGCTATAGTACTACTACTACTACTGTTTCTACTAGCATTATAGCAGGTGTAATGCTTGTGCACCGCTTGCTTCCGCTGCCACTGCTCGGTGCTGTTGCTTGCAGTCGCTGCCACCAGCTACTCCCAGAAGTTACTTCTCTGATTTCTCATACCCGTGGTCGTAACCAAACAAGTTGTTGCTACTACTCACTGCAATTGCTGTCTCTCGGCGTAGTAGCCGCATCTTGTCGTTCCCGTTGCTGGTACTACTATGATGGGGGCGGTAACTCATGCTGCCACTACTGGTTTTTCCACCCACTGTAATAGTCGCGTGGTGATGTTGATGCTGTTGATTTCGAGAAAACGTCTCTTCTACTGACGACTGTTACAACGGGTCCCATTGTGTGGCTGCTGTGGTGATTCAATGTTGCTACTATTGTTGCCTCCCTGTGATGTAGCATATCAAGAAGGGTTTTGCTGCTATGATACCATAAGAAGCTACTGTTGCTGCTGTTGCTACTACTGCTGCTGAAGCTTCCTAGTCTTGCTGTGGCTAACATGGTGACACATCTAGTCGACTACCGCTCCAGCAAGTAAGCAGGTGCAAGAACCAGCAAGGGTTAGGCTAGGGAGATGTGCAAAGTCTCATTAGCTTCAATAGCTTTTGAAATGTAGAGAGGACTTACATACAAAAGTACACAACATAAACACACACTACGGCGCATGGCGGGTGATGCACGCGGCTATGTCAATTTATCTTAAAACCCAACCCATCTCATCGTTTTGGCCGTAACTCTGCACACAAGCATCCAAACGCAGCACCATCTAAACCTAGAAAAATGCACAATCTCAATTTGGACGCTACGACTGGTCACACGCACAGGTCTGGTATCCATTGGTGGACACACATTGCATAACATGGAAATCGGGCTCAAAAGCAAGTCCACCAAAAAAAACTCCAAAGGATACAGAGGAACTGCAGAGCACCCCAACAAGAGGTCGGGACATCGTGGCAGCTGTTCGGCAGATGTTATTGGATGGGGCCACCACACGTCGGTGCTCGGCACCAGCTGGGCCCACATCAGGAAGCTGCACGAACATGGGCACGGCTGAGTGGTCAACATAAGGTGTGCAAACAGATAGTAACGGCTCACATCAAAACACTCGCAAGGAAGGTGTTGGTGAAAGGGAATCACAATGAAGAAGGGGGATGTGTCATCCGAGATCAGCACACACTCATTAAAGGCCAGCAGCATGCACCATCTTGAACTTCCCATTGCAAAGCTCTTTCAAGAGAAGGCAACTCGCCTACTGCATGTCGACTCTAGTCATGCAAACAGCGCCACAGAAAATGTGTTAACTCCTGCTCAACCGTGCTCAATGTTGATGTGCTTCATGCGTATGTAGTACATGCCATCCTGCTCAGTGATGTGTTATGCGCTCATTGCGACAAGTGATGTAGTGCTAGGGTTTTCATAGTTGTTGCAGGACATGACACGGTCAAATGCTCCCATGAATCCCCCTACTTGGCCTTGGTCGCAATACGCACAAAACTCCGTGCTTTCCACTCATTCATAAGATAGTAGTGTCCAAGACAATGTTCAAGAACTGCTACTCTTTCCCTTGTGCCAAAGAAAACTTTTTTCAACTCTACGGAGCCCAAACCATAAGAATTATCTACTTGCGGTATGGTCATTAGCAGATCCTTATACCACATAAAGACATCAAGAAGACTATGTTCCAAAGACGGTAATATGAGCACGTCAAATTCATGGTGTCGTTTGGACTCACAAACACCCTGCCATATTCAGGGCCGTGATGAACAATGCATTCTGGCCATTCCTTGACGACCCTGTTGTCAAGGAATTAGAGTGGTTCTCCTCAAAGTCAACGGCAATCGAGAGCAACCATTTGCACACATATCACTTAAGCTGTGCAGGCTTGAATTGAGTTATGTAGTGCACAAAACAGAAATGCCTGTGGTCATGCATGCCTTCAACAAGTGGCTACTTAGAATGCCGATGATGTGTCCTTTGTACCAACCACCACGACGGTAAATGCATCAAGACTCAGCCATTGACAGACTAGACGGATGAAGTTTTTAGAGTCCAACTTCGACCATGGTATCAAGTACCGGCCTGAAAATGAATCTTGTGGATGCTCTCGGTTGACGACCAGACTGATGGCCGATATCAATACTCCCCAAATCGAGCGAGATCTGTACTTCGAGCGACTCACCAGACAAGAAAACGATGGTGAGGACTTGAGAGGAAGACGGCAAGAGGACATGAGGTTGAGGTATTCATAGTGCGAGAGGGACAGAGTTTGATGGGAAAACATGGAAAGGAGAGGACAGGGCACGAAAGGCAAGATGCAAGAAAGGGGATTATGCCACAAGGTCCTTGAATTAAAAGACCATATGTGATCCTCGGACTTTGTTATATTTTGCCAGTTGTTCAACAAACGTTTATCCTGGCAGGCGACCTCAAGGTCCAACAGGTCTCCTGCTGGCAGAACAACAAATGATTGATGATGAAAAAGAAACAGTGCCATAGGGTAGAAAGGTGCAGAGTAATAGGCCAGTGGCATGGCCAATCAAAGCGGTTAATAGGGATATTGGGTAAGAAATGGGCTAGATACGTGCTTCTTGATGCGGCCGGGATAGGTTACATCCAAGGAGTTTGAAGCTCCTAACTTCTTTGCAAAGCTTCTCGACCTGGCCACTCTCTGCAAGTAGTCACATATGAACATTCTGACTCCTTGAACTAAGCTCACAGACCTTGATTCTCAACAAGATGTATATCTACTCAATACTTGTATAGAAGATGTGGTTCAATCTCATTTTAATGCTCAATTTTCCCGCCTCCTTACAACACATAAGACCCACATCTTCTACATGTCAATCAGTTTAGCTTCCAACCCACATAATAAGAGCAGAGATTGTCGAGTCACTGTCAAAAGTACCCTGCTTGAGACAGACATTGAATTGTGGGCTGCAAATGTGATGGAAAACAAACCCACCCACAAAAGTCAAGGACTCGTGTACGCTATTGGAATATGAGTCCTTGAGGGGTGGTAGAGGCCAACGAAATCTCATCATAAAAAAAATCCTAGCCGCTGACAGCCATGGCTATGTGTCTCTTGCCTGGATGTCAGCAGCTTGCCAATATCCTGATAAGGGTTAACAAGGCCCCCCAGCAGATGACAGATGGTGCACATTGCGCAGGTGGGTTTTCAGCCTCCTTGAAGCCGAAGTCGGGTAAGGGATGTTGCTTCTGCCCTGAGGGTAGATAGCCGTTGGAGATGAGAAGAGAGGAAGAACGCGCCCTCAGGTGGCAAGATGTGGGAGCTGCGGGCTTTGGGGCGCCGTCAACATGCCATTTCCCTTTTTCAGCCATGTTTGGAGGACAGAGGACAGGGTTCACCACGCAAAATGGGCAGACTGGGTCTCATGAACCGTGTCCTTGTTCATGGTCAAAGGGAAGGGCCCTGCACCAAGGGTGTAGTCCCAGATATGAGGTGTGGCATCCCGAGTCATGCATGGATTCTCATTGATATGCTGCTGTGTCTCGGTCTGTGCGATAACCAGAGCGCTGTTGGAGGGAAGAAACAGCATGGATGCTGGTGCAGGCAAGCTCCAGGGATGGATTTTTCTCGTCTGTGTCATGCACGGTCAAGACATTGACCTTGCGCAGACGTCCAAGAAGACAATGCGGCATTGTGGACATGGAGGTGGGCTCTGCCCGTGGGCTTCAACAAGGCTGCGTGTCCGCTCCTCGGGTATCACCTTAACGAGAAAACGGTCCATGGAGGAGATGCTTGCTCATTTGACAAGAGGTGTGTGTGTGGGCAGACTGACCCTGACTCGTAGATTAACACAACATAGAAGTGCATGCACGAACAACGTTGAGCAGAGCCAGACACTACCTTCCAGTGCACACGTACCGACCAAATCTGCCATCCGACATGCTTGACGTCGTTTGCGCCTAAAACAAGCATTCAACCGCTCAAAAAATGGGCTCGAACATTCAAGAATAGAAGCTATTTGTTGAAAAGAAATAAATGAATGAGACTAATGATCGGAGTTACCACCCCTTCAGTTTTGTCGAGTTTAAACATGCCACTCAAACAATTTGAATGCAACATTCTTCAAGGTATACATCTTCTTACATTTCTTGTCCTTCTTCTCAAGTTATTTCTAGGATTTTTTCTATCTTCTACATTCTCCTCTCCACCATCAACACCAAAGCAAATGGTAGTCTATCTTGATTCTTTGAGAAACCTTCTTCCTTCAAATTTTCGGGTTTTTTCATCTATCCTTCCATCTCCTCTGCCTCCCATGTGTTCTACCTCTTGCAGCTATGTCGGCGGCATGGCACTGGTAGTGGTACTTCCACCTTGGTTGATGTGGGAGCCGTCTCTCTAGGATCCTACATTCTTTAAGCTGCCGTCCTTGCACTACGCTCTGTCATCCTTCTTGTGTGGAGAATTCCCACCTTCTTTTACTTTGTCGTCTGCATGCCCTCGTCTCGACAGTAGAAAGCATACTGGTTGCACACTTGTCTAAGTCCCACCAGATTGCATCAAGTCGTGTGATACCATTGCTTCATCAGATCCAATTCCCAAACCTCTCCTCCGGTGTGATTTTTGTTTTTGGTTCTATAGGTCACTATTCTGAGTTGGCTATAGCCATTTGGGAACCATCATTCACTCATTCTATTTCATATGATGGTTGGATTGAGCACTATTAACTGGTGGCTTTCCTATATTGTTTGGTCGCTTGCCCGGAAACAAGTAAGGGTGCACACCAAAACCCGAACTCGAGACCCTACTCGCAAGTCCGAGTCCTTCGCCGCCAGTGCCCGCGAAATCGCGAGTCCTGGACTCGCGAGTCCAAGGGGGAGGGAAGGGAGGGGGATGGTAGGGGAGAGGGAAATGAGTCGATGTCCAGTTTGACCTCTGCGTGTACTGGAAATCCGATCGATAATGAGAGACCCCGGGGTCTCTCATTGGTTCGGTCAGTCACCCCTATGAATCCTTAGGAGTGACCGAACCCTCGACCACAGTCCTAGGGTTTCAAGCACACTCGCTCACTTTTTGTGTTGCAAGCAGCACCTTTCGGTGCACGCTACACCTCTTGGTGCACGTTGCATCGATGACTAGGGTTTCATCCGTCGCTCCACCCGTTAGGGTTTCACCTGGTTGAGCCTTGGTTCCACCCACAACAATCATGGCTCAAGTACAGACGCAACGGCAGCAGCAGCTGCAGCTGCAGCAGCAGCAGCAAGCCCCTAGAAATTGGGCTTCCAAGCCACGGGGTTCTCATCTTCAGGCAACACTTCACGCCCATGAATGCATAGATCCATAGATCCATGCGGATGCATGGAAGCAAAAGCCCAGCATGATCTGGAATGTGATGACCGATGTGGTGATTGCAGATGAACCGCAGCTGCATGTACGCTTTACCCTGCTCGGAGCAGACTGAAGGGGATGTTTGCCTTGAGCAATAGCAACACGTCAAGCATGTGGAAACATCATGTGAGGAAGGGACATCATGAGTAGTGAAAGGAGCTCAAGGGCTTGGAGGCTCAACAAAACCTGCTGAATGCAACAAAGAAGGTTGCCACAACAGCTGCTAAGATGGACGGTACAACACCATGGTTGCTCGGGGTGCTGTGGAGGTAGGGCTGGTTTTCAACAAGAGATACTTCCAGTCTTACATCTGGAAGCATGTTGTGGAAAAAAACATAACATTCCTGACCACGGAGTCCACTTGGCTAAGGATAGCCTTCCTGCACTGCAACCCATTTGCCATCTTGCCGGGTAGAATCACTCTCTCCCGGATCATCAGGTCATGTGCCACTCCTTTCTGGAAAAGGTCGCACAAGATGTTTGTAGTGCTTGTGTCCAGGGTGTCTTTCAGGATGGATGGGTGGCAAAGTGTCGCAAATCACAAGTACCTAGGTGTGACATGCCACTGGATTGCTGACTGGAAACTACAGAGCATTGCCTTGGGATTTCCGTCTTGCTCAGAGTATGCCTCTGCTGCCAGTGTCTTTGACCACTTTTCGGCTTTCCTGAAGGAGTATGGTGCGTGGAAGAAGATCTACTGTTTGACAATGGAAAACAACACTGTCAATGACAGCGTCGTCGATAACTTTTTGGTGTCGCAAAACAACCACTACACAAAAGATGGACACATCAGATGCATGGTGCACGTGTTGAACCTTGTTGTGAAGGATTTGATTGCTATGGAGGAGGTGGATGCGGGCAGCCAGGGACATTGTGAACCACGTGAGCCACTCGGCAAAGCGGGAGCACTCGCTCATCAATGCATACCAGACCCGCATGGTGAGCTATCTGTACCTCCACCTTGATACACAAGCTAGGTGGTTTCCATCACGCAATCTTACCCTAATACCGAATGAGCAGGGTTGAGAGCTGCTCGGAATGGTGGTCGCCATCTTGAAGCCCTTCAAGAGCTTCACGGACAACATCAACAGGCAACAGTATCCCACGCTGTCCCTCGTGCTCTCCTTCTTCAGCAAAGTCGTGCATAAGCTCTTCAAGTGGCACGTGAAGGCCGCAAAGGCTGTGGAGAAGAAGCAGAAGGTGCGGTCGCTGGACTGCACCGACAGGTTGCTCATCACGTTGCAGCCGGGTTTGGTCGACTACACCGACAAGGTGCACTGTTTTCTCCTCTTCAGTTTATTTATGCTCCGTTTCTGATGTATATTCACAGCATCCTCATGTGTGTGCTCAGTTTGCTAAACTGCCTTGTGTGTTTACTTAACTACTTTATGCTCTGTATGCTCAGCTTCCTCATGTGTATTCTTAGCTTGCTATTGTATATGCTCAGTTCTCTGGTGTGTGTGCTCATGTGCAACTGGACAAGTACGTAAAGAAGGCCACGATTCGTCACGTGGTGGCCACCGTAGTGGATCCATGGTTCTAATCTCGGTACTTTGAGCGCTTCCACAAGGTGAAGGGTGTTTCTGTTTGGGGGTTGTTGTGCTGTATGGTCTCTGCTTGCATGGTTTCTGATTGCCAACTTTCACCTTGTGCCTTTTCTGCAACTGTTGGGAATCAAGTCTAGTGTGGAGCTTGAGGTCAAGGTCCTCGAGTTCATGAGGTCATACTTGACATGCGTGCAAGAGAGGTGGAGAGTAGAAGCAAATGCAGCCGAAGCTGCAGCGAGAGCCAAGGGGGCTGCTGAAGCAGCCATGGGTGACCAAGAAGATGAGGATATGGCAGAGTCTAGCAGCACTCTGACCACCACGGCAACAGTGACCAGCAGCCAACAGCAGCCGAGCTCTCCAACGGCAGCAGCAAAGAAAGGGTGTGGCAAGCAGAAGCGACAGAGTATGCTTGAGGCTGCCTTGCAGGACCCCGTGGACGACTTGTATGAGGAGCCAGAAGCAGAGGTGCAGGTGGTGGTGCCAGACACCACTTGAGGTGGAGGTGGAGGAGCACAAGAAGAGTGCTAGTGGTGGCAGGAAGTGAGACGTGCTCAAGTTTTACAAGAACCACGAGGTAAAATTCCCAACCTTTGCACTAGTTGTTCTAGATGTGCTCGTCGTACCAGCAATGAGCACACCTTCAGACGTATGTTTTCATTGGGTGGCAGAGTGGTCACAGACTTCCGACACACCCTTTCACAAATCACAGTAAAGGAACTGCTCTGCTTGAATACCTGGATCAATGATCCAGTGTTGTAAGACTTCCCAGCTGTGCAAAAAAGGCATCGTGGCTGAAGTGCCCATGGAGATTGAGGAGAAGGAGAATGCCCCTCGGCGGGCTGCAAGGTATGTTCATTTGAATCTCTGGTTTCTGTTTTCAGGTTGTGTGTTCTGTTGACTCTGTGTTTAACTATCCGCCTAACGCATACCCTTATTGTTTATGGCCTTGCACATGTTTTCAGGAAAGCATTGAAGGCGGTCCAGGATACGACAGACGGACGCAAACAACCAGAAGGAGATGCTGGAGTGTCAGATATGGAGGCCAACAAAGAGAAAGACACAAGTGATTATTCCTCCTCCTCAGATGAAAATAACGTATACGAGGATGATAATGATGGGCTCTTTGAGGTTGATCCGGGAAAATATGGACTGGAGGGTGGGGAGGACAATTCTGATGATGTGCTGGAGGTAGGCTAGAGAATGCCTAGGCTTAACAAACCAGTAAATCGTTGAAATCTCTGATCCTACATGTTGTGTCCTTTTGAATTGTTTTTCTTTCATGTTCTAAGAACCATACTTCGTTTTTCTTCCTTGGCTGACCATGTGGAAGTGAAACTGCTGCAATGAACTGCCACAGATGAAGCAACTTGTTGTTCTCCACATGTTTTAACTGAAGACATGGGTGGCTGTCTGTATTGCTATTCCAAGCCCATGGTCCAAGGGTATACCATGGGCAATACCTACTTATCTGTGCTGCCACATGGGCTCTTTCTATGTGCTGCCATTCAAGGGCCAAGGGAAACACTTATAACCATGTCCTGCAAAAAAAAAAACAAAAATGGTCACATGATGAAGCAGGTGGTAGGAACCCGCGGAACATGCTGGACTTGCGAGTTACAAAGCCTGGGCTCGCGAGTCCATGGACTCGCGAGTCTGGGCTGAGACTCGCGAGTCCAAGTCCTAGTGTGGACTCGGACTCGGGGGTCAATTCAAAACCCTAGAATCGCGAGTCTGGACTCGTGTACACCCTCCCATCTCCTGTTACCTTCACTAGATCGTTGTGCTGTACCAAGTTTTAGCACCCACTTGTGCATTGAGTAGCTCTAGGTCATTTGTTTAAGACTGTCACAAGTTCTGTTTGCATCGTTGACGTTTGCTGGTAACATCCGTATTGTCTACCATACATGCATGCATGTCATTCGTGATTGGGTTGGGTCAAATTATACCTTTCCATTGTGTTGGTGTTGTGCATTATTTTGTTTGTTTTACAGGATACCTATTCCTTCCCAACGTGCTCTTTGTGACTACACTTGAATGCACTGTGTCTTCTGTCACTTTTCTCGACACTCGGTCCTTGGAAATAGCCACATCTTGTGGTGTTAGCAAAGTCTCCTTGTGGTCCTTTGGAGGTCTCGTGCCTCATGGTCTGTGTTGTCACAAGCTCTGGAGTGTGCTTCAGTGTTCAGCCTCTAAAGCCGTCATTGGTGTTGTGCATGTATAGTTGCCTTTGGGTCTCTAAAGTGTACACATGGTCTATTGCAGCCTTTGCTACATGCACGCTACCTCCATCCACTGTATGCTTTACCATCACCTAGTAATTGGTCCAAAACTTGGAAGTTACCTTCGCTATTGCTTCTTGGAGTGCGTGCAAGGCGATATGCATCAGTCTCCATGTTTGTGTCCCATGCCCCTGAACCCCTCATTCTTATCCATGCCAATGTCATGGGACCATTTCCTATCGAATTCCACGGTGATGTCTAGTATCTTGTAGCCGATGACTCTCGCTTCCCCTTGGTTTTCCTACTTCACATGAAGAGTGATGTGGATCACATAAGGAAAACCGCGGCTTATCGAGACGGATCATGTTTGTCACCAGATTGTGAGATTTGTTTTATCAAATTGTGGCGGTGACTTTATCAATCCCACCGCTGGTTTCCTTCTGCCTATTTTTGTTATCATGGAGTCTTCTGTTCTTCACATACTCGCGAAAAGAGCAAGGTTGAGCGCTTGAACAACAGCTTGCCTGACAGGGTTTGCAACTTGCTTCATGAAGGTGAGGTTACAACAATGTAAGGGACAAAGAGCTCATGGAATACACCTTTGCTTTGTGAGAAAAACATTGGTTAAACCCAACAACTCTCCATCACGGTCATAATGGAGATGGAATAACTTGTAGAAGCCCTCCCGAAAAATTGTAAGGACACTACAATTATCCTGGAGAAGTGCTGTAGAACTATGTTAAGGAACAACGTGAGGAAGGTGGCTCTTAATGTATTGTGGGTAACGAGATCAAGAGGAGAGGAGGATGAGGACTAGAGAGATTGAGAAAGGATGACTTTCTGAAAGGAAACAGATCAGCGAAGATTTAGTATCTTCGCTGATTTAGAAACTTTCATATCTTTATTGAAAAGATATGAAAAGCGTCTTGTACCAAGATTTAGTATCTTGAATGCAAAGCTATGTTTAATACATCCGTCATTGTTTAACATGAAGACTAGTTTTCAAAACTCACCTTTCCTCATTGGATAACTACTGCTTTATGCGTTATTGCGCTTGCCTTATACTGAAGTAGGCTGCTAGCCACCGTTGCCTACAATCAAAGGGAGAAAATTCATCAAGGCCATTCACCTCTGATGGAAATACCTCTTCAAACGGATTATAACCTCAGAACGTGATTTCCAGGCCACTTTCTTACGACGCGTACATCTGTTTTATCCTCAAGGAGGATGAAACAATGAACATGTGAATATGAACCATACAACTGTTACATCCTCAAGGAAGATTCTTCCCCCATTGGCCACCTGCTGAACTTCAACTCCTCTAATGTAAAATCACACTGGAAGATCTCTTCACCAACCACTCCTCTTTCACAACAGCACATGAGAGGGTTGTCACAGACGTTCTTCAATCTATTCCTCTATCATGGTGCCGCATCCTCCACTCGTGTGTTTCCATACCTCGCACCCTCCGGTTCGCGCACTTCTTCACAATCCATGGCGTCATTAGTCTCCCACGTCCTATGGTTTTTTACTTTTCCCCTGTTTTGGTGGCCTCCCCCTAGGCACTCCAAATCTGGTCGCCCCTCTCCCTTCACCGCCATCCATGGCCCATGCTTACCCCTGTCTTTGTGAGAAACAATCTGGCCCTTCGCTGTATCCCCGGGACGTCTAGATGTTCCCTCTCATCAATTAACCCATCCCTCCCCCGCTTGCTTCAAGTTGTAAGCGACTCCTACGAGTTCATGGCTTCCGTCGCTTTTGTTTGGCAGTCCTTACGGTGAAAACACAATCAATTTTATGTCAATTATTCCTATGAATACACTATGATTAAATAACTGAAGCTTTCCATCCTCGTAGCCCACAGGACCTGGTTCATGAATGTGAATCGTTATCTCTTACTTTGCCCAAAACTCCTTAGCCTTTCTTATGAGTCATCTCCAGTCCTTCAGTCCTTCTTCCTAAAAAAGAGGCCAAAACCTATTGAACTGCTCCTTGGTCCCTTTGACCCCCTTCCATACAACTCAGCGTCGTTCTGTATTTGATCGACGCTCGTCCACCTCATCTGACCGGAATAATTGGCAAAACCCAGCACTTCTCCAACTCCCCGGACAATGAATATCTTCTCCTCTGTATTGAAAAAACACATCTGGCTGATTTCCTCTACATTCACGGCCCCCAAATGTAAGAATGCAAGAATCCGCTTGAAATCCTTTCAAGGAGTTTCAACTTTTTTGATCATGCAACTTCCTCATCAATGAACGATGATGATTTTTTTGCCTCTCTTCCATATTCAACCTTCCGTGGAGACGCCCCCATCTCTACTCCTCATCGCTGTAAAATCTGCGGCTGGGGGGCTGGGTTCAATGCCTGGGTGCCTTTGGGTGCTGAGGTAGCCCCCCTGCCTCAGTCCATCACGACCTGATGTGAAAAATAAACCCATCTAGGATCTGTTCAGGACTGTTGATCTTGCATTCGAAGCCCTTCTGACCAGCTTCGCTGGTTGGCTGCCTCACAGCCACGCAAGCACCCACCGATCGCTCGTGCCGCAAAAGCTGGACCGCAGCCCAAAAGTTGTTCCCACAACGTCCGGCTCTCTCCTCCCAGTCGTTTTTCTGCTCGCGACAAGTTTGTGCGCACAACGCCGGAAAGTTTGCACACCTTTTGTTTTTGGTTTCGCCCCAGCCGTTGGGCCGTAAACTTCGGCTGCGTTCAGAACCTTCCGGTTTTCTGCGCAGAAGCAGACGGATGTGGGCGACAATTCCTTGCCCGCTAATGCTGCTGGAGTAGCAGACGGCAGTATGTCCCTGCGCTGGTGCGTACGTGCAGCAGCTGCTGCTCGTGCCTGCTGCGCACACGAATTCGCAAACGCGCTGGCCGGAGATGCCGACCAGGGCTGCTGCTCGGCTTCCTTCTTCCTTCTNCTCTACACGCCCCCGCGTGCCATCAGCCTGACGGCTTGGTGTCCAGACCACATCCACCCTCTGGTCATCCTTCTCCATGGTCCCTCTCGTCACCACCGCGACAGGGAGTTCTTCACGCTCATCCGCATCCTCCTATGCCATCAGGGGTTGATGTGTGACCGCCAGCACCACCTCCCCGTGTTGCTGCTCTCCAGCCGCTCCCATGGTCCGTCGTTCCGCCTCCGGGACACGGCACTCTCCATTCTCACCACCATGACTCTCCTCGGATTGGTCCAGTTCTTCCACGGCAGGATCCAGCTCTTCGTGGGTTTGCCTGCCACTTCTGTGGCGATGGATGCCACGGTTGGCGCCAGTGTCCCCTGCGTCCCAGTGGGTGGCATCCACCCTGGCTCGCGCCTCGTGAGTTCCCTCACACACCACAGCAGACAGACCTACCTCATTCGTCCGATCATCACACAGGTGATATTGCTATCCTGTACACCGAGCTCCAGAGTCTGCGCCAGATGTTGCAGCAGATCAGGGACCGTCTCTTNTAGCAGACGGCAGTATGTCCCTGCGCTGGTGCGTACGTGCAGCAGCTGCTGCTCGTGCCTGCTGCGCACACGAATTCGCAAACGCGCTGGCCGGAGATGCCGACCAGGGCTGCTGCTCGGCTTCCTTCTTCCTTCTGCCAGCCGCCCCTACATTGTTTATGCCTCCACTCGTGAAAGCCACTTAGTCCCCCGCTCGATCCGCACTGTTTGTTCTCGTCGCGCGCGCCGAGTTAACGCCTATTCCACCTTGACTTCACGAGTCGTCTCAGGTCGTTCATCCAGCACAATGGCTGCCGTCACCGCAAACACCGCCGCAGCCCGCGTCATCTGCGCTGCAGCAGCCGGAACCACGTCGCGCAACGTGCGCGGGCACATTCGCCCTCATTCGGCACTGAAGCCCTTCACGTTCCTTGCCCCTCTGCGCCTCTCAGCCGCCCCTTCTTCCTCTTCTTCCTCATCAGTGAGTGCTCGCCGCAGCAGCAGCAGCAGCGCAGTGAGCGTGAGGGCCATCAGCGTGGGCGAGAAGCTGCCAGCCGGCGAGCTGTCGTACTTCGACAAGGACGGCAATCTGCAGACCATCAGCGTTGACGCCTTNAGAGCGACCTTCCCCAGCTGCATCAGACCTCTCTTCTCAGTCCGCGGCTATTCTCTCCATCCTACGCTCCACTGGTGTCATGCCCTCTTCCAGTCAGCCTCCTGTTCGAGGACGTCGTCGTCGCCCAGCGCGTCATGTTCATCTCGTCTCTGGCACGTCTTCATCTCCACCGGCTTCTGTCGTTGCACCGGTTGAGGGGGGGTGTGTGCATCCGTCCACTTCGTCGTCGACTACGCCAGTGAGCACCGAGGATGGAGTAGGAGCACCTAGTACTACATCTATTAGAGCAGGTACATCAGCAGGAGCAGCATCAGACACGTCCACACAGTCTCCATCCATGCTTTCTGCACCATCTACAGTACCAGCTGCATCAGCTGGTACAACTGCACTTGCTGCACGAGCTGCCCCACCTGTTGCATCGCCTACAGCAGTGTCCCCTGCAGCTTCTACAGTTTTGGCAACAGTAGCAGCATCAGACACGTCCACACAGTCTCCATCCACGCTTTCCGCACCATCTACAGTACCAGCTGCATCAGCTGGTACAACTGCACTTGCTGCACGAGCTTCCCCACCTGTTGCATCGCCTGCAGTAGCGTCCTCTGCAGCTTCTACAGTTTCAGTAGCAGTAGGCGCATCAGACATATCCACACAGTCCACATCTCTAGTAGGATCAGCAGCATTAGTCCTCTCCACAGCACTGACTCTACTTTCACCAGCAAGCGCAGCATCAGCGTCATCTGCTACATCTACAGCTTCATCGACATCAACCTCTGCTACAACACCTCCTTCGCTTACAGCACCAGCTGCCTCAGCTGTGACGGCTGCTCCAGCGGCACCAGCGGCACCAGCTGCTCCATCTTCACCAGCTACGTCGACACCTTTGTCAGTGTCAGGTACTTCACCAGTGTTAGTGACAGCAACATCTGTTGCATCCTCAGTGCCGACAGCACCAGCTGTATCTGTTGCCTCTACAGCGCTTTCATCTTCCACACCAGCCCTCCTAGCCACGTTGGTTGCACTGACCACATCGTCTCCACCAGATGCACCAGCTCTATCATTTGGATCGACGCCTTCATCAGGATCATCATCAGCTCTGGCTGTTGCATCTGCTCCAGCTTCTGTCTCAGCGATACCACCTACATCCTCTTCAGCATCACCTATTGGGACATCAGCTACATCTACCATATCGACATCATCTACAGCACCTCCAGCATCAGTTCCATCTGCTACATCGGCAGCAGCACCTTCCTCAGCAACACCAGCTTCATCAGCAGCACCAGCTGTATCATCAGCACCAGCTGCATCAACACCACCATCTTCACCAGCAGCATTTGCTGCATTAGCAGCATCGGCAGCACCGGCAACATCTGTAGTATCAGGTGCATCTACAGCATCATCTCCACTGTCAGCATCAGCTGCATCGATAGCATCAGCTACATCATCAGCAGCAGCCACATCGGCAGCCTCAGCTACATCGATCGCATCAGCCGTGTTGGTTTCTCCCTCATTGGTCAGTGATCGTGCAGCGGCTGATAGAGACATCTTGGGGGGGGCGTTGGAGTCTTGCCCACCTATGGTGGTGACTGCAGAGTTAGTGCCCTGCACCAGGTCGGCAGCACCTAGTCATTNGCTGTGCGGCCGAGCAATCTCTCCAGATTGCTCGGCCGTCGCTGTTGCCCCTGCTGCTGCTGCTGCTGGATTTGCACCCGCTGCCTGATTCATTTCCTTTCGAAGGAAGAAAACATGGCAGTGTCGAATGTTTGGGGGAGCTGTGCTGTGCTTACCCAGTGCAAAAGTGGTTGTGTTGGCTGCTGCTGGGTATGAATGAGAGGATTGTCGTTGAGTAATGTTGCTCTAACACTTGTTGCCAGCCAGTGCAGTGCAGCTCAGCCCGTCCACTGCAGTGCCACGCACTAGACTAGCTTTGCAGTGCTGTGCTGGCTCATGAATAATCTGCCCCTCAACGTGCCCTGCAGTGCAAGTGCACATGCAAGGCAAGAAAAAATTGGATGTTGCGGGCCGAGCAGGCGGCTGGGTGGGCGGGCCGGGGGGCGATCGTCCAGGCAGGCGTGCTAACATCAGAGTGGGCCGACGGGCGGGCAGGCGGGTGGTGGCCGTGCAGGCGTGCGGGCGGGTGGGCAGGCAGGATTGTGTGGACAAGCAGATGGATAAACGGACTGATAGACGTGTGGTCAGACAGGTGGACGCTCCAGTGGACAGGCATGGGGATGGCCTGACGGTTGCAGTGCACGGACGGGCGGGCGGGCTGGCAGGAGCGGGCCAACTTTCTGACGGATGGAATGTTGCACAAATGCAGGGCAAGAAGGTGGTGCTCTTGGCGGTGCTGTGGATGCTCATGAATGCTTGTATGTCAATTCTGCCCTTGCACGCAATGTGAGCGCAAATGCAGGGCAAGAAGGTGGTGCTCTTGGCGGTGCTGTGGATGCTCATGAATGCTTGTATGTCAATTCTGCCCTTGCACGTGCAACGCAACGTGCTGCGAGCGCAAATGCAGGGCAAGAAGGTGGTGCTGTTTGCGGTGCCGGGAGCGTTCACGCCGACGTGCTCTCAGAAGCACCTGCCGGGGTTCATCGCGGCAGCGGACGAGCTCAAGTCCAAGGGAGTGGACACGATTGCGTGCGTGTCGGTGAACGACGCGTTTGTGATGCGTGCGTGGGGCCAGCAGGTGGGCGCCGGTGACGCCGTGCTCATGCTGGCGGATGGCAGCGGCAAGTTTACTGACGCACTCGGCGTCACGCTGGACCTCACTGACAAGGGCCTGGGCCTTAGGTCGCGGCGGTATGCCTTGCTGGCGGACGACGGCGTGGTGACGGTGCTCAACTTGGAGGATGGCGGCGCGTTCACAGTCAGTGGCGCGGACGAGATCCTCAAGGCGCTGTGACAATGCCGTGAACGGCCTATCGGCTGTTGAGAAGTAGCTCAGTTTCTTGTGTGGTTCTCACCACTGACCATTTCACCTCAGGGTCTCGCTGGCAGTGTGTTGCAGCTCCGCTGACGGAGCTGATGGGAGTCTGCGTCAGGCATTGTGCACTGTGTACATGGTGGAGGTCACAATGCCAAAGGCTGGTATAGGGAATGCTTTCAAATGTAAACCATGCCAACAAAATGGTAGCATGAGGTGCTGCCAGCTGTGGCGTGGACAAGGCCTACCAGTGGTTGTTTACTCTCACAGACAACCACACACACTATGGCTGCTTTCACCATCGCATTTGAAAGTCTGGTAGGCCAGTGGCAGGCAGTCTCACTGGGCAGCATGCCTGCAATGACAGTCCATGAGAACCTTGGTGTGCCATTCCGTCCACGTCAATGGAATGAGGGTGGATGATTGAACCTC
Source organism: Penium margaritaceum (assembly GCA_023375785.1). Lineage (NCBI taxonomy): Eukaryota > Viridiplantae > Streptophyta > Zygnematophyceae > Desmidiales > Peniaceae > Penium > Penium margaritaceum. The sequence continues at coordinate 36,219 of SZWC01013750.1, read as the reverse complement.
CTGGAACTGCAGCTACATAGGGTGTCTTCAGTGTGCGGCTGGGAACAGTAGCACCCAATGCGAAGGCATGTGAGTATGATGATGTGCCAGCAAACCCATCAGCTGAACTTTCCAGTGGTTGCATTGATTGTGCCATAATCAATGCAACCTCAAAGCATCTACTTCCAGTGTTACACTTCACATTGTACTGTACTGCCGCCTAAATTCAGATAGCCATTTGCAAAGGAGTTTTTTCTTGGTAAATTTCAAACACCCGGAGCTAAATTTTGGCACACTGGCCACAAGGCGTTACGGATCTATGGGTCTCTTACATTCAGAAGCTTCCAGGAGTCTAGGTCAAATGTACATGCTAACTACCATAATCAAGTAAGAAAGGTACATTTTGCTTGCGTCTCCTTTTGGAGAAATTCAGCCCGCTTGTTTTCAGCACGCGTATCGGGCTACAAGGGGGGGACCTAATCATGCAACAGGGTCGAGGCCAAGAACAGTTAACTTTTTATGTGAATTCAGCCGACAGTAGGGTATGTTCATCGTTTCGTGCCTTCACAGCAGTCAAACTCCTGGTGTGCTGATTGTCGAACTTCAATCTATGGCAGCAAGACATGTCCTTGCCAACTAGCTTGCACTCATGAGTATGAAGAGCTTGTGCTGTCACAGAAAGCATGGAAGTGGGTGTAATGTGCACCCCCCCCTCGCCTCCCCCCCCTTGCCCTCACCCTCGTTCCGCAACACTACCACATCTGACAGGAGTTTANTCAGGGGATAGGTTCACAGCTTTCTGCATGCAGGGGGAGCAGATGCATCCTATCACATTGGTGTTGGCGTTCATGTTCTCAGGACTCTCTCATCACGGGGGAGCGTCTGTAACTTCTCAGCTGGTACCTTGTCGACAGCTCTTGCAGCCCAGGGGGAGTGTTGGTGTATGGGCTTTGAGCTATCATGTAGCCTTGCTTAGGGAGAGTCTCCTAGTTTGAGCTGATGGGTCTCCGGTGGCTACATTACTCCTTCTGTGACATGAATGGTGCACTCTAGCAGTTCAGTTTCCCCATATGTTCTAGTAGAGTTTTCTCGGTGGTCGAGACCCGGGCACTTGGTGTTTTCTGCCAGTGCTCCGGGAGACCCACAAAGATTGACTGCATCTTGCCTCTGACAGGTTGTACACTTTCTCTGTGGTCGAGACCCGGGTACACGGTGGTTTGTGCCGATACCTTGGGAGACCCTGCACTGATTGGTCTAGTGTTAGGGACCTTTTGACAGACATGTGTAGTCTGCGTGTGGCTGAGACCCGGACGTCCTGTTACGTGTTCCGGCGTCTCGGGAGGCCTCAAACTTGCCTAGTTTGGCTAGACCGTGATGCTAGTGTGTCACCGTATACTCTGGTTGTGGTTGGGGTATACTTGATGTTTTCCTATCGGTCGAGACCCAGGCACACGGTTGCCTGTTCCGGTGCCTTGGGAGACCTCCAGTTTGTGGTTTCATGTTCTGGGACATGTGTAACTCCCCGTCCGAGCCTTTTGGTGCGGCGGGGATGACGGGGCCTGGTGGGCTAGCCGCCAGTCCCCAGTACAAAAGCTCAGTGTAGGGCTCATTGTACTCTCTCCTTGATTCTTAATTCAATCATTCCAGACTTAGCCAAATCTTGGCGCTGCATTCCTCTCGCTCACCACCAGAGCTCGTGTCTCTTCGGACATGGGCCTGCATGCCCTAGATGTATTTTAGGTCCTAATTATGCAACAGGGTCGAGGCCAAGAGTAGTTACTTTTTATCTGAATTTAGCCGACAGTAGGGTATGTTCATCGTTTCGTGCCTTCACAGCAGTCAAATTCCTGGTGTGCTGATTGTCGAACTTCAATCTATGGCAGCAAGACATTTCCTTGCCAACTAGCTTGCACTCATGAGTATGAAGAGCTTGTGCTGTCACAGAAAGCATGGAAGTGGGTGTAATGTGCACCCCCCCCTCGCCTCCCCCCCCTTGCCCTCACCCTCGTTCCGCAACACTACCACATCTGACAGGAGTTTAAGCATGTCGATAGCACTGGGAAACAGGAACCTGCTGCACCTCTCCAAGCTCAACGCCGTCACTGTGCTGCACCACTGGCGCCGCACATAATCTAAAGCTGCCGCAACGCCCGCCATGTGTTTGAATTCACAGCCCTTTCAGAGAGCCTTGAGAATCTCCTCCGCACCACTGACAGTGAACTCGCCACCTTGTTCCAAATTCAGAGTCTTCACTACGCCGTCGTCCGCCAGCAAGGCATACCGCCGCGACCTTAGGCCCAGGCCCTTGTCAGTGAGGTCCAGCGTGACGCCGAGCGCGTCGGTGAACTTGCCGCTGCCGTCCGCCAGCATGAGCACGGCGTCACCGGCGCCCACCTGCTGGCCCCACGCACGCATCACAAACGCGTCGTTCACCGACACGCACGCAATCGTGTCCACTCCCTTGGACTTGAGCTCGTCCGCCGCCGCGATGAACCCCGGCAGGTGCTTCTGCGAGCACGTCGGCGTGAACGCTCCCGGCACCGCAAACAGCACCACCTTCTTGCCCTGCATTTGCGCTCGCAGCACGTTGCGTTGCACGTGCAAGGGTAGAAATGCCACACAAGCATTCATGAGCATGCACAGCACCCCCAGAGCACCACCTTCTTGCCCTGCACTTGGGCTTGTGTTTGCATTGCGTGTGTAAGGGCAGAAATGTACAAACACACACATGTGAGCATGCACAGCACGGCAAGCATCACCACCGTCTTGATCTGCACCAGTGCACACAAACCGGCGAAAATGCACATGTGAATGGAGGAATGCACTATCATGAAATGCACAACTGCAAGTGTGAGCAGTTTTCCTGGCGCCAGGGCTGATCAAACGCGTTTTTTGTGCAGCGACATTCTTGTACCGCGGTATCCTTCTTTGCGGGGAAGTTGGCACCGATACTGGTAACGCAACTATGGTTGGACCGGTGTTGTGAAGGCACCGCAGGACATATGAAGTACTCCAGGTACACTGGAATGAAAAAAAAAAAATGGGCACAGCAAAGAGTCCGTTTTCCACCCATGTCGCCTCCATTGTGATTGTACCCTTACTGCCCGACGACGCATGGAGGCAAACGAGCAACTAAAAGTACAAGACAACAGAGAAAAATGTTTGCAAAAAAATCACCCCCACCGAAGGCGAGGGGGATACTGCTGTTGGCGGGACAAGGAATTCCTCATTTTTCACGTCTTGTCGGGGGCAAGCAAGACAGACACTAACATTTGCGTACGCTCGCAACTTGTATGCCAGACACAACAGTTCCCCTCCCACCCTCACCCTCAGACGATTCTCTACTTTTTGACACCCAGATAGCAGCTCCGTGTCGTGATGTTGACCTGCCGACAACGATTTAGACCTCATGTTCTGGAAATCAATAATCTTGACATCTGTGGTCACCCCGATCTTTTGTTTGCCGGAAAGTCGGAGGCGAAACGGATGTTTTAAATAGAGACAAAAAAGCAGTCAATCTCGCACTTGTCCTTACCTTCGTGCGAAGGTCAAGCAAGCACAAGCATCGATAGCACTGAACCGATGCCATCGATGCGCACTGCGTTGACTGTGTCATAACGCGCTACGTTACTTGTCAACGTCACTTCCGCGGCAGAGGACCTCAGTATGGTACCGCGGTATGGAAGAGGGGTACCCTACCGGGTCAGTAACGATACTGTACAGGAACCGGTCAGAAAAGAGAAAACCATACCGCGGTACAAAAACGCGGTGTACTGCGGTACCGGTAGTACCACCATCAGCCCTGCCTGCCAACGTGTATTGCATTGAACTGCCAACGTGTATTGCATTGAACTGCCAACGTGTATTGCATTGAACTGCCAACGTGTATTGCATTGAACTGCCAACGTGTATTGCATTGAACTGCCAACGTGTATTGCATTGAACTGCCAACGTGTATTGCATTGAACTGCCAACGTGTATTGCATTGAACTGCCAACGTGTATTGCATTGAACTGCCAATTAGGAGCACCTGCACGTGCAAAAGCAGGTGCATGTCTGTCGCTCCGTCCGCCCACCCATCCGTCCATCCATCCACCCGTCCGCCCAACCATCCGTCCATCCATCCACCCATCCATCCATCCATCCACCCGTTCATCCATCCATCCATCCGTCAGTCAGTCAGCCAGCGCCCTCCAGCTTTTTACTCCCACCCAGCCGATCAGCCCACCTGCCCATCTGTTAGTCAGTCCCCATGGCTGTCGAACCAGGTGGTCCATCCAGCTGTCTGTCCACCCATCCGTCCGTTCGTCTGTCCACCCATCCGTCCGCCTGCCCCCTTGCCTACCGGCAGGCGAGCTTGCTTGCCAGTTCACCTGCACCCGGCCAGCCCGCCCGCCCGCCTGCCCACCTGCCTGCCTGCCGCTCGCCAACCCGCATGCCAGCCCACCCACCCAGCCACCCAGCCACCCGCCCAT